>RJWM01015365.1:0-48030 GCA_004363535.1 Dasyprocta punctata
GAAGGCATGCCTCCAATAACATAAGTTTTCCAATCATATCCTATATCTGAAGAGCACATTCAGCTATGAACTCACCGATCAGCTAATCCACTTGATGAGTATTAACTCCCCCATGACCCAATCACCTTCCAAAAGCCAACTCTTAGAGGTCATTCCAGATCTAACCACGGCAAGGAAAAAATAACAGAGGTAACAAGCGATAGAAGACAGGGAAAGGAGTAACACATTTGATAGAACTAGTCAAGGAAATAAAGGAGGAAAGACACACATATATAAAACATAGGTTCAAAGGTATACCCATGTTTAGAAGACTTGTGCCCAAAATTTTGATGAAGTACAGCAAAAACAAATGGTTAATTAATTTTTTAAAACCTGGAGAAGTCTTACACAGGGTATGCATAAAAGCCATTTACATTATACAAGTAAGCCAAGTTGTTACTAAAAGATCTCATAAAGTATTT
The DNA here is from genome assembly GCA_004363535.1 of Dasyprocta punctata. Taxonomy (NCBI): domain Eukaryota; kingdom Metazoa; phylum Chordata; class Mammalia; order Rodentia; family Dasyproctidae; genus Dasyprocta; species Dasyprocta punctata. The sequence continues at coordinate 462 of RJWM01015365.1, forward strand.
TCTTACAAGGAAAAACAGATCTGGTTAATATAAAGCCTTTTTTAAAAAGTACTATTTTTTCATTTTTTTCAGGACCTTCCTCTCAAAAAATAAGTCAATTAAGTATGTGCTTCTGAAAAATAAGTACATTTCTTGTTTGTATTTTTATTTTTATTATGGTTAAATATGAATTTAAAAAGTTATCACTTTAATTATTGTTAAATGTAAATTCATTGACATTAAATACATCAACAATGTTGTCCAACTGTCACCATTGTCTATTTACAAAAATTTTTAATCATCTCAAACAGAAACTATGTTACTCTTAAACACTAACAGCCCCATTCTTCTCTCTCTCAGTCCTTGGTAACTTCTCTACTCTTTGCCTTTATGAATTTTCCTATTCAAGGTACCTCATATAATCAGAATCATATGAATATCTGTATATCTGATACAATCTAAATGTCCAACACGATAGGGGAATGAAGATTTTAAAAATAATATAATCATACAATGGAATATGACACAGCAATAAAAATAACCACCTGCATTTTTAAAATTTCAAAAACAATACTGACTATAAAAAGTTGTATAAGAGTAAGTACAATATATTATTTATGTTGAAAACACACCAAAAATGCATTACAAATAATTTATGGCAACACTTCAGTGAATTTATAAACATATTGGAAAAATATTTATCAACTTCAGAAAAGCAATTATCTCTGGGATGGGAAAGAATTGAGACTACTTAATGTTTTAGAATAATAAGTATGGCACTCGGGAGGCTGAAGTAGGAGGAGCGTTGTGAGTTCGAGGCTGGCTTGGGCTACATAGTGCGACCCTGCCTCAAAAAACCAGGGCCGGGAGTTTGACTCAGTGGCTTAAGCGCCTGCCCTGGCAGGTGCGAGGTTGTGAGTTTGATACCTGGTGCTGCAAAAAAAAAAAAAAAAAAAAAAAAGAATAATAAGTATGCTTGGAAGTGGAGGATCTTATAACATAGATCAATTATAGTTTTATTTTTTAGTTAATTTACTTGACTGCTTCATGAAAATTTTAAATTAAAAATTAATACATTCATATAATCTTTGGAAGATATTCTTTAAAAAGCTAATTGGTGTATTATCTGCTCAACCTGCCGTGATCGATCTTAAAAGTAAACAATTTGAAAATGTCTATACTTATTAGTAAAAAAAAAAATTACTCTAAGCCATCCATATAAAACGAACCACAGCTGATTACTGATGTTTTAGCATACAGAAACTCTATGGCCAAGTCCAAACATTTAAAGAGGGCAAAAACGTCCACTCAGGGCTAGATACCTGGCTTTCCTGTTAGGTTTCCTATTAAGTTCAATGAAATGGAAGATAAAAGTTGTATAAATGATTTTAAGTTAATAAGACATTGCAGTGTTATTTCTCTGTAATATGGAAAGCTAGAAATAAGTCTGTTACTGGTTTAAGGGTTACTAGGTTAAGTAAATGACAGCCAACCTATTCTATGAAATATTAGTCCAATACTAATGCACACTATAGAGATTATCAAACAGACAAATTCCTAAAACAGTATTAAGTAAAAAAGAATGACAACAAAAACCTTGTATAAACAAAGAAGACAATCATGCAGAAATATGAAAAAGACAGGAAGGGACTGGAACAGTCAATTATGATAGTAGGGAAATAGGTAAATTTTTTCATCTTTAACTTTTTTCATTATCAGTGTAATAAATTATTTAACCAGCGTTTTAAGAGTTTCTCCATGTATTGTAAAAGGTTTAACTAAACAATATCCCTTTTTCATAGCTATATACCTACAGAAACTTTTGAGTGTATTTTTTAATCTTCTTGATTTCTCAAATTTCACTACTTTAAAAGTACTAGGAGTCATATTCTGTCACCTTGTTCTAGGCGAAACAAGTCGAGGAAGTTCTCTTTATTCCAACTTCTGCCTCTAGCTCTGATCTACTATCAAGACAAAATGGACAAGAACATTAGACTTAACCAAGTGAGTTCTACTTTCTGATATCCACTCACCGACCCTGTCTAATCCTTATGTTCTTCAACCTCTAACTTCCTGTATTCAGGACATTCTCCATAAAAAATAAGTACTTAAATATTTATCTTAGATCCTGAACCCATTTCATATCTCCCTCCTCAACCTGGGGAAACGCATACCTGTAGGGCAAGCCAAATTCTGAAGAGGAGATTATATCCTCAAAAATAAATGTGTTGCCCAAGAACGAAACTAATATTTATTGAACACTCGTGCAGTGACACTGTACAAAGCACAGGTCATACATGATACAGCTATCACATGCCTTTCTGAGTTCCATCACAGACACCCCTCTCCCCGACCCCAAAACCGATTTCTGGAATAAGCTAAGGCAACCCGTGTTTTTCATGACTTATTTAAGTACATAAAAATTTTGAAAGCCAGAGGTCTAATGACAGTGCCTTTCAAACTGTAAATGATAATTCATTAGTGGGTTGTGGTTCACATATTTTAAATATAATAGAAATTATCACAGTACACTGCATGTAGTAAGAAATATTTTTTTCAAAACACTTGTCAGTTATATATTATATGTGTGTGTGCTGGCATCACAATATAAAATTTATTTCTTCTGTTAATCACTGCCAAAAGGTCTACAAAACACAGTCTGGGCATTTGTAGAGTTAGAATAATGCACAGTAACTCGAATAAAAACAATTAACAAAATGCAAGATACTTTAACTGTGATCATCCACAGTAATGACAATTATGGTACAGGTAATTTGGTCAAAAAGCCAAGAACTTTAGCCAATAATGTAAATATTCCACACTCATTTTTTGTTTACTAAGGATACTGAAAATTACTTCATGTTCCACTATCGCCTCTGCGAGATGGGAAGTTAAGAAAACCATGGTAGCACGGAGAAGGAAAGCAAATTTGTGCAGTCGCAATCTAATTCCAATCCCTATATAACTGAAAGTAACCATTAAAACCATCCTATCTTTCCTCACTTAAAATATTCAAATAATGTAGGTAGGGTCCTACTGTTAATCACAGCTAATCAGTTCCGAATCTCCACATAATTATTTCTCCCTCCCTTCTCTTTGTTTAAAACCATACCACGCAATTTATGGGAAACTAAGATCACAACTCCCTCCCTACATGAAGACACAAATTCCCAAGCAGTGGCAAGCGGGCGGCACGTCTGCGATTCTGCACTCTAAGGCGGGAAAAGCCGGGCATCCAGTCAGTGATTCTACCAGGATTAGGAGCAACCAGAAGCTCAGGCGCGTGAAACACAGTGGCCCCAGTCAGCCAACCTGGCGCTTCCTCTGGGGCTTCCTTCAAGCCAGGAAGGCTTGCCCAAGCAGAAAACAAAAAGTAGGATCCCAGTGTATGTACACACACACACACACACACACACACACACACAAATACACACTACACCGCCGGGACAGAAGAACTACGCTCGTCTCTGTGACGGGGAGGGGGACGTGGAGAGCGAGTGCAGAGCGGTGGTAAATCCTTGTCAAGCCCTGGACACTCGACCCTACGCTTCCGCCCTCCGCTGCTCCACATCTGATGGAGACAGAGTCCTTAAATCTACAATTCATTACGAAAAAATCGTAACGGAGAGTGAAACCTGCCAACAACCGAGTATTAAAAAAAATTAAGTCAACTTTTAAAAAACACTGCATGCAAACTTACCACTGTCCGGTTTGCAAAGTAAATGGGCAGCCTTCCGAGATTACGTGGCCAACAAAGAGGCAGATCAGACCTACTCGAGCCTGAAAGAAGTGTCCCCTCAGCCGGAGAAAAGCTAAACCGGACTGAGGCTTAAATGGGGTCAACCTACTTAAATTGAAAGGGCAGCCATTGACCCTGACCTGGACGCATCTGGATTGGTTGGTACGGATAGCGTTCCAAAGCAGACTTTTCTATGATTGGCCAGAAAAGTCAAGCGGGAACCCAGAGGTGGGGTTGGGGGAGGGTAATAAAGTTGTTACCCAGGCGACAGAGAGACGCAGAGCTCTCCTCAGTCTATTTTCGGAACCTAGCCAGCGACCCGAAAACTGACCACCAAGGTGAGAAACCGAAACCTCAGGAGGGGGAGAGAAGGGATTCCGTGTTTGTTAAAGAAACTGGGGAGAACTCTAGGTACTTAGGTCCCTGAGAGGGACCGCCGAAAAACACAAGGAACGCCAAGTAGTTGCGAACATTTCCCTCAGTCTCTCAGGACGCTGCTTTAACAAAACTCACCCTCTCAGGATGTGAGTGAGAGATGGGACGGTTATAGCATACAAACAAAGGGTACTGATGGACTTGTACTGAAGATAACCAGGTAGCCTTCTCAACTCTTACACACACTTTAACCGTCCTTCTTTCCCATTAAAAATGACCAGCCCGATAATGTGAATCATGTTTCCTTATAAAATGGATTCGACTGCTCCAAGTTGGAGCTGCCACTGTACCGTTTACATATACTGGCATGGTTTATCTTAATCAGCCTGTCTCGGTTGGGATATATAGGAGAAGGGCATAATAGTGGTCTGACAAAAAAGTGGCCCGCGCCACTTGTTGCGTGAACAATGTCTTGTAGCCTGAGAGTTCCAGCGCAGCCTGGTTGAGTGGTAGACATGTGTAACCCCAGCATACTGAGAGGCTGAGGCAAAGGATTGCAAGTTAAAGCCAAACCTGGACAATTTAGTGACTTAGCGAGACTTGCTCAAGACAAGCAAACTAAAAACTATTTGTACAGGTACCTGTCAAAAGTACCTTACCAAAAGCTTGTTGGGAGATTTAAATATTCTATGTCATTTGATTACACCTTTCAAAAAGGAGGAACTGGGTCAAAAAATAAATCTGAATAAAGGGTGGAGGGAAGTGAGTTTGATCAGAGAGGTAGGGAACATTTCTCCTAAGAGCTTCCTGTTGTGATACACATTTAGAACACAGACTAGAGAAGTTGACTTGAGAAAATTGCAAAATGCTGAAAGAAAATTTGCTGCCTCAAACACGTTTTAGATAGATGTAGAATATGAGACTGAGAGAAAAACAGGAGGAAATTTACTGCCAAATGTATGGTTTGTCAGAAATGTTGTACTGTATAGTTTTTGGGTGTTTGTTTGTTTGTTTGTTTTGAGAGGGGTCCTTTCTCTGTAATCAGGCTGGCCTTGAACCCACTAGGTAGCACAGGCTGCCCTCTAACATGCAGAGATCCTCCTGTCTCAGTCTCTGAGTTCTGGGTTTACAGGCGTGGGCCTCCACGCCAGGTTCATGTGTAGCTTTTAATAACTTATCATAAATTCTGTAGAAACTAAGGATACTTGTCTCCATATAAACTCACTTTCCTAGCATGATATAGTTGCAGGTAGTTGGTGTCTGTACTCCCAGTACTCAGAAGGCTGAGGCAGCAGAAGGAGATCTTTCAAAAAACAAAACAAAGAAAACCTCACTTTTCAAAAAAGGATTGGCATTGTCCAGAATCCTTATGAATATATGGCTAAAATAAAGAATAGGCAGAGGAAATATTAAATCAAAAGAGGCTTGCCAGGGTGGGTGGACTACACCTGTAATCCCAGCACCCGGGAGGCTGAGGATGAGGCTACCAGTCTGGGTTACTTAGTGAGTTCAAATTCAGCCTGAGGTATATAGCAGGATACTGAAAAAAAAAATCCAGATACTTTCATTAAATATCTTGCATTAAATATATTTTAAATATATAATAAGAACATTATTAAATTCCCATAGTTACTTATGTGTTAGTATATTTGATGGTAGTGAAAGTTAAAAGGAAACTTTGGGTATTATAAAGACACTGAAAATGAATTTTTTTGGTTTAATCTAGGTAGGACCTTGTGTATGCTAAAAATGTATATTCTTCTGCTGAAGTATACCCATGGACCTCACATGAATTATTTTTAATAAGCAAGGAATAATTGATAAATATAGTTGTCAATTTTTTTTTAATTTTAAAGGTGTAGGTGAGTGGTAGGAAGAGATTTCAATGGTACAGGACTTGCCTTGTATGCATGAGGCTGTGGGTCCCATTCCCAGCACCACCAAAAAAAGTTTAAAAGTTAGCCTATACCATATATTATAATTTAATTTAAACATAGGCAGAGATTATGTTTACTTTCGTGTCCTTAAAAGAATTTTAATCCAAGAATTGCTAAATAAGGCACCATATAAAGTTTTTGAAGAAATGTCAAACATTTAGAGAACAAGTAGATTTTGAATACTTGGAAATAATTCAGCTATAAACTGTGGTAGACAATTTGAGTGACTCCCTTGAATGCAGAACAATTGCTGAGACTGATTATATGGAGACTTATTTCCTTATACTGATATGTACAGAGCTGACTGGGGTATTTCCTTCTCTCTTCAATTGGCTCTAAGCATTGCAAATAAGGCTAGCTGAGGTACTGGTATGTAATCTCTAAGGCCATCAGACAGTCTCTCCTGTTTCCTCTCATAGTACTCTCTGTAAAAGATATGAGCACAGTGGGATGGTAGAGTCAGTCATCTCCAGGAATGTCAATTGGGTATGAGCCTCGAGATAAAGAGGCTATGAGTCCCCAGGTCACAAAAGTTTACATATCAGAAACTGACCACAACAGCCTCCAAAAACAATTCAGTTGCTATCTTAATTGAATTATGCAGATTGATCCTTCTGCTTGTCATTATCCCTGCATTTTGCAAAGATGCTTTTCTCACTACCTGGCTAGCCAGCTCAAGTTACTCACATAGTTCCCGGCATCCTCACTGTCACTCATCCTTGAGCCACCCCTTCTTCACAAGATAATAAATTCTGGGAGAGGCCTTGGATCAGGGCCTCTGTTCACACATCCTCTCAAGGAATTGGGTTTAGGACCCTTTGGCTGCCCTTAACTCTGAATATGTCTTGGTGTCTTTACTCTCGCCGTGGGTTGCATTGGAAGTGGTAGATTGGAATTAACTTGCCAAAATTCCAATAACATCTCAGTGGGATTATAAATATAACTTTTTGGATTGTGAGGAAGACAGAGAAAGAGATTACAAGACTTGGATTACCGTACTCAATATTTGGGATTACAATAATAAGTGGTCAGAATTTCACTTGAAGATATGTTTTTAATCTATTTACTTTTCCAAAAGGATAACGTTTGAGGATTCTTTATTGCCCTAATTTTATTTACTATGTACTCAAATTATTAAAATATCACTTGTTTTTTGGATAACTTATAATTCAACATTTTAACTAATTTCACTTAATTAAACTATATTTTATCTTAATTAGTTTTCTCTACTTAGTCAAAGTAGAAGAGCCATCCTTATTGACACTATTGGTGAAGGCAAATAAAATAGAAACCATAATCCCAGCTAGAGTCTGACTTGATTGCAAGGTGACTGATACTGCTTCAGTGCCATGGATCTGAAGACATTCTAACTGAACCTTTTTTACTCTCTAAAGGGCTCCACTGTTTTGGTAATGATCTGGTTCTAGACTATTGGTTCTTCTAGCTAATTGTAGCAACTACCAAGATAGAGACCTCAGCTACATTTTTGTGAAGACCCTAAGGGCTCACATCAATGTGGGAAAAATCAAAATCACATCCTGGAAAATGCTACCATTGGCATTGGCTTAGCAAAAGAGAATGTGAGGAAGAAAAACACAGGGACCAGAAAATTTATTTTATAAATAACCAAAACTCAAATAAAAAAATCTAGCAATGTTTTTAGTTTTCACTGAAACTCTTGCTTGAATTTTCCTTAAATTTATTCTCAGCCTGTTTAAATGGTAATATTACATTCAAGTATATTGAATGTGACTCCAGAATCTTCATTTTTATACTACTCAAATAGTCTGGGCAAACAATAATGTATTACAAGATACAAAAGCAGGAAACTATAGGCTATGTTTAATAAGCACTCAGCTTATAACAGGATGCAGAATGTGTAAAAGAATAATACAAGGGAAAGGCAGAAAATTAGGCTGAGGGTATATCCTGAAGGACCTTGGTTGCCAGATACAAGATGAACTTAAATGTTTGCCAAATTTACAAATAAAACTAACAACACTGCAGAGTTCACCAAAAGGCCTATTCCTTTGCTTTTTAAAAATATGTGTCAAATGAACTTTAATAAATGTTTTAATAAACATTATTATCTTATTTTTACTGTGTTAGACTTCTAAAAAGTCAGTAGAATCTTCATTTTCATTCAACTTAGAATTTTCCAAAAAATTCACATTCTTTTTTCTTTTGATGTTTTGAACTACTTAGTAAGTTATCCAAAAAGTATGATTCTTTTGTTTCTCAAGATAGAACCACAAACTTGTCAGGATTTATGTTTTTACTTACATATTATCACATTTAATACAGTCAAAGGTTTTTATTTATTTATTTATTTTTGTCTTTTTGAGACAAGGTTTTGCTATGCAGTTCAGTCTGGCCTTGAACTAACTCTAGCCCAGGCTGGCCTCGACCTTGCAGCAATCCCCCTGCCTCAGCCTCCCAAGTGCTGGGATTATAGGCATGCACCACCATGCCTAGCTAGTCAAAGTTATTTTTGCTAAAGTGCTAATTTTATCATTACATTTCTATCCCAATTTAGTCATAGTGTGTAACCATGTCATTTTATGCCGGCGTTAATTGGAAGCCCAATTCCTGAATGCTTCAGACACATAAAATACTACTAAGAATTGTTATGAATGATTTGTTTAACACACACAGACAAAATGGTTTGTTTAACACATGTATCAAGCAGTGCGGAGCTAACCTACTTACTCTAATGGGGTTGCTCTTCAAATGACTTCTGAAACTACTCTTTTAGAATTGCCTTTAGATCTGTAGCACATTATTTTGGATATCCTCAAAGAAACAAATCTTTATATTTTGAAAGTAGATTTGATTTATAAATATGTCTAGAAATCACTTGGAGACAAGTCTGATATGTAATCAAACTGAATGATATTATGATTCTTATTTTCTTGGTGATACATATGAAGGCAATTTCAAAAGAAAATAAATTCCAAAGTCTTCTGAGCATTGATACCATATTTTTATATGAATGTATAACCCTCCAAGGTAAATATTTTGAAATACCACGTTCACATGAATTTAATCATGCCTAATTCAGTGTTCATCAATTACTGTATTCCAGCTCCGGTTATTGAAGACATTCAATCTACATACAGATAGAGTTTCTGACTGCCCGCACTGCCCCACCTCCCACCTAATGAAAATCAAGTCAGGGTTCATTCCCAAATAAATAGTAGGGATTTGGAATTAACCTGTTTTTCCTAAATTCTGTATTCAGTGAACCCACAGAACCGTAACCTTCCTTCATAACCTGCTTAGCAGGTTCTTGGGTGACACAAGAAAGCCACTGATAAAGTGGCTTGTTTTCTCTTTTTTCTGCTCAAATTTTGAGCCCTGCTGTATTCCAAATCTTCTTCATTTAGCTGAAAACTTCCCCACAATTCTCACCAACAAAACCTTGATTTCTGTATGTCTACCTATGAGCCATGGCCCTGCTTGACCCTCAGTATGCCTCACTGTAACTATGACTGTTCATCCTTTCTGCCCTGAAATTCTGCTCATGCTGAGAAACTCCTGCTGCCATGTTCTTGCCAATCAAACAAGATGACATGAGTAGATATTCTGACAACTACCTCAGACATCATTTGAGACTTCTTTATACCTTTCTTACAGGTTACCTACACTTGTTCCAGTTTATTTTCCTCTCATCAGCTCACCATTGAACTCTCATAAGCCTCATGATCAAGTATCTGTGGGTACTGGAACTATGTGCCAGAGAATACTGTTTCATGTAGCTTTTCATATTTTAGCAAACTCTTTCACCTATGTTGTATTATTTGACCATTACAACAGTTTTGTAGTTAATGCTGATATAATAAATTTCTGTCACTTTTTTTCAATATCTCATTATATAGTCTGAAGTGAAAATACTAATTATATCTGATACCTGGATGCATTTTCCCTTTCCTCATCAGAGGTAGAAAATCTTTCAATAAAAACTTTGCTTTAAATGTTAGGTAAATATTTAATGATTGCATAATATTCTTTATTATTTTTTAACGTTTTATTTTAAAGATAGTAAAATCCAACAAGACAAAACAGAACAAAGCCAATCAAAACAATGCAGCAGAATTGGTACAGAACTTCAAAGCAGGATACTTGGAAAACAATAATAGCTACCATAGTATATGTTGTTATCTTCACAATAGTTGTCCATTCCATCATGTACTGCAAAATCAAACCCAAGACAAAACAAAATAAAACCAATCAAAACAGAATATTGAATAGGGCAAAACAATTAATCAGAACAAAGCAAAACAGTGCAAACAATATTAGACTTCAAAGACAAGATAGAAGGAAATCCCCCATATTTGCTATATTGCATACTGTCATCCTTCCAAGGGATGCTCAGACTGCTGGCCCCAAGCCTGAAAACTCAACCAAACAATACAAGCAGTTAGTTGCTTTATGTACCTTAGTTGCTATCAACTCAGCCTGTCCTCTGAACCAGCCGTGAATGCATAATAAACTAAGAATTTTAAAATATAAACAGGAGCCTCTTTGTTCAATCTAATGTGTGTCAATTATTTATTTCCATAACAGGCTATCAGACCATAGCATGAAAGAAAATTGTTTTATCACCTTTTACTTCATGTTTTCCAATTTAATGAATGTCTAATGTAATGAACTTTATCATTAGCTCATTCTACATTATTATTCGATATGCTATTCATGTCCAGAAAAATTAAATTTTTAAAGAACTAATAATAACTAACATGTTGAGGGCTTACTATGTGCCAGGCATTACTCCAAGATCTTTTATGTGTATTAGGCTATTAAAACCTTATTAACAACTCTAAGAAATAAATACTATTTTTATTCCCACTTTACAGACAAAAAATTAAGTATAGAGAGTTGAAATAATGTGTTCAAAATTACAGACCTAGGAAGTAAATGACAGGTACAAGTCCAAGCAGTATGACTCCACAATGCTTACTATTTTTTTTTTTTATCTTTTTGAGACAAGGTCTCACTATGCAGTTCAGGCTGACCTTGAGCTCACTTTGTAGCCCAGGCTGGTCTCAAACTCACAATGATCCTCTTGCCTCAGCCTCCCAAGTGCTGGGATTACAGGCTTGAGTCACCACGCCCGGCTCCTCACAATCCTTACTATTAATCACTATGATACATTGCTTCTATGCTAGAGGCATTGGGCAGTTCAGTATTTGTTTCATATCATTGGTAGCTCCAAAGGATATCAAGATTAGTTGTATATTTAACAAAAGAAGTCAAAATAATAGTAAAATCTAAATACAACAGGATTTGTAAAATACCATCTGGATGCAGATTGACTTTAACAGGTGTCAGTACCAACACACACTTCAGAATCGCTTTATGTTACCATTCTAGGTACAATACAAAAATATTTGTGAGGGCTGGGAGTTTGGCTCAGCAGCTTAAGCACCTGTCTGGCAGGCGTGAGGCTGTGACTTTGATCCCCAGTGCAAAAAAAAAAAAAAAACTACTTTACAAAAATATTTGTGGATGATTTAATAAATGTATGAAAGAAATGCTTGCATGAATTCATTGTATAAAGCAATTTTTAAAAATATCAGCACAAGTGTAGAAAAGATTCTATTATATTTATGAACAAATCGCTAACAATAGGCATAATTCTATATAATCTTTATTCAGATTATTCATCAAAATCTGACATCTCTGAGATTTTTAATGATCCCAAATTTCCTACCCCGCAGAGATTATTTAAAAGACTGATATGACGATGGTAAGATTGTAGGTAGCTCTGACTTTCTTGTTTATACTTTTAATGTGTTATTTCCAAGATTTTCTACAATAGAAAGTGTTATTGTTATAATCAGAAAAACAGTTATTTCACTGTATGTGAACTTTCACTAAAGTTAGTAAGCCAAGTCATTAGAATTCTTGAGTAACAATATTATGCTAAGCATCTGTTGTGGCTTTTGTCTAGAGGTACCCCCAAAGCCTTGTGTGGTCATATGTGGGGCTTTTCAGAGGTGGTTGTGTCTAGAGTGTGTGATGCTGGAGTTAAGTGTGTGATGCTGAGATCAAAGATGTGTGATTACTAAATTAATCCACTGATTGGTTTAACATAGTTCTGGGTAGCATTAAGGGTTCCCTGCCCTGGGTATGAGTGCTGTCAGCCCTAAGGGTGGATAGTCTGGATAAAATATAAGGGACACTCACAACGCTCCTCCTACCTCAGCCTCCCGAGGGCCACAACGTGAGCGCAAGGCCGGCCTGAGCTACATAGTGCGACCCTGCCTCAAAAAACAAGGGCCGGGAGTTTGGCTCAGCAGCTTAAGCACCTGTCTGGCAGGTGCGAGGCTGTGAGTTCAATCCCTGGTGCCGCAAAAAAAAAAATATATATATATATATATATATATATATATATGGGACAGAAACAGAACTGCTGTGGTTGCTCGCTACTTTCCTGCTTTGCTGCCCTTTTTCCTGCCATGAACCGCTTCTCCTCTGTGATGCCCTTCTACCACCCTGCCTTGGAGTCACTCAACTATGAAGTGAAACCTTTATAAACTGTAAGCCGAGATAAACTTTTCCTCCTTTAACTTTGGGTGTCAGGTATTTTTTTTTTCTCAGAATCAAGAAAAGTAATTAAGAGAGCATTATCAAATAAACCAGAAAGGTACAGGCTTGTCTGAGGCAAAAGTACAAAACAAGTAAATGTTGTCTGGACGTATCTCTCAAGAAACCTTTTATTTTTTCCTGTTAACTAAACGGAATATATAGCCTAAACAACATATACGAGACAGAAAAAAAAGATAGTGTAAATGCTCCATTCCCAAGTAACGGTACATAACCTATAAGCATCTGCAATTTTAACCAGCCCCCTAGTGATTCTGTGTGATGTTAGGGCTTGAACCTCGGGCCTCACTCATTCTTGGCAAGATTTCTATTACTGAGCTACATCCTCAGGTCCCTAAGTGATTCTTAAGTATACCAAAACCCAAGAAAAATTATAGTAGGTGCTCAGTAAGTGCTGTTAGATTGAATATGAAGTTTTAATAATGCAAGCTGAATGCTTGAATTTACTTGCTGCCCCAGGCCTGTGTATTAGCAAAACAAATATTTGAAGGCATTTATAAGTATTTTCAAAAAGAATAGGAGACAATGGAGCAACAGTGAAAGAAGGAAAATGTGACAATAAAAACTATGTCTTAAATAAAATAGAAAAATAGAATACTTATTTGTGATTATTTTCTTCCTCAGAATATGGAATCTGAAAATGTGAAGACTGAAACTATGGAGATTGGGGCTATTTCTTCAATTTCTGCTTTGCAAGCCCTCTCTAATCTACTTTATCCTGAAGAAGAGGATGATTTTGACTCTGGACAGGTGGTCATATACTTATAGATGGATTAGTTCTCCTCAGTGAAATTGTGGAACTGTATTTAAACAACTTGTTCCCACCTTGCTGTGAGAGCAGAGCTGTGTCATTTGATATATTTACAGGAGGTTGCAAGGCTGATTATGCATGAGAGTATAACCTCTAGTACATCTCTGGCAAACATAATTATATTTTTTTCTAAACCACCTGAACACTGAATAGGAAAATAGTTCTGTAACTATGGTAGCAATAGTCACATTTCAAAATGTTGGTCATTTATATTTATGGTAGAAGGATGCCTGACAACCATTGCAAAGAGTGGTATCTAGGACTGTTTATGCTAGACAATATTACTATAAAACAAATATTTTCAATTATGAAGCACTAATAGAAACTTGAGTACCAGACTCTTAATTTTTAAAAATTTATCTACACATGAAAACAGAACAGAAAGTATTTTGACCCAAATAATAAAGCAAATTAGCTTCATATTACTAAAATTGGCTTCCGAAATTACCAAAACATTTTCATGTAACTCCCTGTTCTTCATCTTTAAACATCACTGAATGTCGACTACCAGACTGCTTATTATAAGACAAAGTTTGGGGCAGAAATATCATGCTATAACATAATATATCAATTTCCACTAAATTATTTAATGAAGTTTTTAATTACTACGACCATGAATAAACCATTTTATAGGAACATGAATTATCAGTTGCTTCCTCCCCAAATTCTTTTTGGTTATAATCTCAGAAAACAAGTATATTTCTAAATATTCTTCATAATCAGTGGCTCAGATCAATACTGGATTGAGAGTCTATCTTCCGGGAAGACCTTTGGTGCAACAGGGCAGAATTAAACAAAACGGGAGATGGAAATAAAATTCATAGAAAGGGGAACTGGATCAACATGGAGGCCAGGATCAGGAACCAGGAAGTATTAGCCAGGGAAAAGTTTTAGTAGAGCTAAAGAAAGATCAGGACATTAATAACAGCATTGAAAAAATGCATTTGTACATATATGAACAAAGGAGAAAAAGTTGGAAGCAATGTATTAATAAAATTGAGACAACATTCATATTTGTTACCTCAGATAAAATAGCAGAATGACAATTTTGAGAACCTTATATTCTGGGAAAGATAGGATTGTGCCATGTATAAAAAGTATATTAAGTATTTGAGAGACAGTGAACCTGAATATAGTGAAATGGAACTTGTAGTTGAATAGATTCAGAAATAAGAATTTACCCTGGTTACAGAGTCTGTCCTTCTTGGTGCTTATGTCTATTGATGTTTATTCACATCTAGATGTGTTTTAGGAAAAAAAAATATGTATGAAAGCAGAGAGATTATAACATCATATTACAGAATTGTACAATATATAAAAGAAAATTATTATAATGTATGATTCTGTGTATCTGGGTTATAAGCAGGTTTTTTTTATTTTTAAAGTTTTATAAGCAATTTTGAGGTAACCGGTCATTCAGACACATAGTACAGATATTAGAGCATAGAATTAGAGTGTCAGAATAGAGAGAGAATGATTAATACTTTTAATGAAGTATTAAATTTTCCATGAGAGAAACTCTTTCATTTTTCAATATGTATTTATCTGGAAAACAGTGAAATGATTACAGGAGTGATGTGTTTTTGAAAATAGACTCTCTGTAAACATAAAGGGAACTGATGTGTACACATTGGTTCATTTATGCTATCCTTCTTCTAAATTATTTGTTAAGAATCTGGGAGGTTGGGAAAGATTGTATCGTTTTTCAAATTCCTGAGGAATGTTAAGGCCTTCAGGAAATAAGATTTACAATTCTTCTCAGACATTGTGAGAAGGATGCTCAAACCCTTTTACAAATTGCAAAGTGGCATGAATTGCAGTGATAAGTTGCTCAGATAATTGGCTGTAGATTTGTGGTAAAGACTCAAATGATGTCCTTATAGAAAACAATTGCCAGATAGTTTTTAATGTTTTTATTATCTCATTCCATCTTTTCACTTGAAAATTTTATTTTCAATTGTTTATTTTCATTAAGTTAATTAATCAAAACTCCCCTTTGTTCTGATACACTGATCCAATCATCACTGTCCATGGAGAACATGCCAGTTTTTGCCAGGATAGTTCAAGATTTTATTTCTATTGATTTTAATTTTCTGTGGAAGGAAGCCCTCAACAAAACAAAAGACTCTCATGTTTCAAGAAATGGTTTGCCCTGATCCATTATTGGTATTATGATTAATAATTTTTGAAAGGTACTACATATTTATATGACTTTAATGATTAAAAAGGGGGAAAAAAGTGTCCAAAATACTGTTTTGAGATTTGCACATAAAAACTCCTATAATGCCTTAACCTCAGACATAGAACTTTTGAATCTCTTTTTTTTGAAAGGGAATCATTACTCTCTCAAATACTGTTGAAATATTATAGATTTCTGATTTGTAACTATTGGAATGACTTAGTATAATAAAGACTCATGTGAGTTTTCCCACCATCTTTCAAGGACAGACACTACTCCTCTTGCCCAAATAGGACATTCTAACTTTTGTACATGTTTTAAACCTTAGGAGATGAAGACAGATGTCTGACAAAGGACAGATAAAGGTGCTAGGTAGCCAGGATCCAAAGAGTTAAGAATCATTTTTGGCTACTAGCAGTGGAGTGAATTGGAGCTTCAGAGCCTGACATCAGCAAAAACAATTAGTAAGAAATTGGAATTTTCATGAAATATCAAGGAATCCCTGAGAGGGACCAATGAAGTAGTTGCCACATATTGATGATGTAATATATGTTATATTTAGCTGAAAAATAAATATTGTTTTTGTACTGGTGAATCGGGCCAGTCTTGTAGTCAAGTGTAAGCTTGTACAGACAATGGCAAAATAAATATGTATTGTGTGAAGAATGATTGGTTCAGCATGTAATTGACACTATTAGTTTTAGGTTGGTGTATAAATTCACTACGTGTCATGAGGCAGTAGAATAGGAAAATGTTTCATCTTCATAGTGGAAAAAAATAAAAGAAATTGTCAGGGCTTTCAGATGGATCTTTTGAAGTCTAAATACTTACTTAGCCTTGTTAGTTCTTTATTTTATAAAAGTTTCCCATACTTCTAACCCCCATCTGATTACAGGCACTGCCAAAATCCAAAATCATCAGCATTTTTCTACTAAAATTTGGTTCTAACCTTCATAGAGATGAATGTGTCCCATTCTTTTATCCCCAGGGATATATGATTCACTGAGCTGGAACTGGGGATTTGGTCTGACCAAAAATCAATTCTGCCCCAGAGTCTATTAAACTGAACACTTTTTTGAAAGGACAAGGAAAACACATTCAAAATAATACTTGGAATCTGTCTCTGTGCTGTATAACAACAATGAGTAAACTGGAAAGCTTTATCATATTTTTAAGATGGAAAGCTTAACAGATTTAAAGTGTTATTAACCATATACATTCCATAAATAGTAGCTACAGAATGTTGACTTTGTTTCATCTCCTCCAGTCAAATTGTTCATCTGCTATTGGAGCCATGGGTCCTGGGGATATTGGACAACCAAAAACAGAAGAGCTCAAAGGCAAGTTATTTAATATAGCAGTATACATCAATGGAAACAATATATTTTCCTTGGTAACAAAATTATAGGGAGAGTAAAACTAAAATTAGTATTTATTAAGACATTTATTATTTATTAAATATGTTTACAATCGATATGAGAGTAAATTTTAAGTGTTCTCATCACAAATAAATGATAAATACATGAGGTAGTGTATATATGTCAATTGGCAAGGTTTAGCCATTCTACAATATATACAGACTTCAACATCATGTTGTATAAAATGCATATATAAAATTTTTGCCAAATAAAAATTATTTTGAAAAGGAAAAAATGATGAACTAAAATAATTATGAAAATGATCAGTAGTAATTTATAAAAGCGCTTTTACCATACTGCTGCAAGGAGATAATTCTAAAAATAAAAATTAATTAACTTCAAATTACCCACATTCCTTGGTATATTTCCTAAAATAAAAGACTAAGACATATGTAAATAGACAACATTTTTGAATCTATCAAAATGCCTAGTTTCTTCACATTCTACTTTCCTATGTTCTGGCAATTTCATAAAATTAATTCATTAATTCACTAAAAATAATTATTGAAAACCTATTAGGTAACACATAGTGTGATTATACGTGAGACTACAATGGCAATCAAAAGAGAGTCTCTGCTCTGATGGAGTCACAGACTTTTGAACAAGACAATCAAACAAATCACTACACAATTCTATCTTACTATGAAATGTTTTTAAATTAAAGTTGATGGTATTACTTTAAAAAGAAAGCTCATGTTTAGGGACTTGAGATGTGGTTCAGTGGTGCAGCACATTCTCTAGAATGTTAGAGGTCTTAGTTCAATCCCCAATCCCATCCCTCAAAACAAAACAAAATAAAACAAAAAACCTCCATAAGTTCAAAAAACTATAATAAATAGAACTATTAGTGTTTCCTAGCATTTTGTCCTATACATTTTCAGAGCTGAACACTTTACAAATCTTTAAAAATATAGAAAATTTTAATTTTGTTAATCATGATCACAGTTACTAGAAGATGGGCAGAAAGGAAGTGAATTTTGCCCACCAATTTAGCTAATTGTAAAAGATTATCTTGCATTGTTCTGTTCTGATCTGCTTTGTTCTGTTTTGTTTTATTCTCTTTAAAATAAAAAAAAAGATTATCTGGGAAAAATGTTGAAAATAATGAAGTCTGAGGGTGGTTTTAAATTTTCAGTTATTATTGTGGCATATGCTCATGAGGCTACTTGTCTTACTGGAGAGATATTCACTATATGGCACACTGGTTCAAATTTGGATGTATTTCTTTGCTGACCCATAATGTAACTCTAATAATCACTGAATTTTGAGAGTAATGAGTCACATGTAAAATGTTAGATATAAATTTGTACTTAGGCTTTGGAAAGCCCATGCTAGATACAAGCAGGTAATTTAAAAAGAATTAGCAGAATTGAAAACCTGACTATCAGGCGCATTTCTGGGAATACTTGAAAGGACTCAATGTTCTGCACCTAATGCAGGTTTCCATTTGATGCCATAATAGAACAAATTCAAGCTGGGTTTTTGCATGCCTAATGGAAACTGTCTGCTTTTAAACAATTAAAGATCACTGTAGAAATCCAAGCACCTGCTTGGTATTGTATAAAGGACAAGTGATAGAGATTTTCTTTAAAGCTCATGTGTATATGAGGAAAATATTGAATTAAAAAATAAACATTATATCCACTGCTTTTAGTTTTCTTATTCATATTATTTTTAAAAAATATGTCATGCTTGCAAAGAAAAGTGATAAAAGGGTTTTTATATAGCTAAACAAAATACAAGATAACATATTCCTATCCAAATCAGATAGTGATTTTTTCTTTTATGTAAAACTATTTTACATATAATCCTATTATGTTTCTGAAAATGCATATTATTTATTTGAATATTTACTATATAATTATATCTATGCATTACATAGAGAGAGAGACAGAGACAGAAAAGAGGCAGAGAGAGAGAGGGAGAGAGAGAAAAAGAGAAAGAGAGAGAGAAAGAGAGAGAAAATAGAAAGATAAACAGCACCAGAATGAAAACATTATTTTTTTCCAGGCAACTGTATTATACAGTATCTTATTGTCATCTTTTTCTTTATATATTTTATCTTCGGTTATCATTACAATTCCACAATGTACTGGTCTGTGTTGATAATATTTAGTCAGTTATTACTAATGCAGTCTTGTTTGGATTAAAAAAACAAGCTAGTGATTACAAATAGAGCATGTTTTATTTCAAGTATTCCAAAATGGTATAAAGAACATGAACCATTTAGAGGAGGAAACCAATCAACAGTTTCAGTTTAATGTTCTTTCTCTTTTTAGTCACCCCTCAAACCAGGGATGAAAATAATGAAGACATCTGGAATCCAGAAGAGGTTCCAGAAGGAGCAGAGTATGACGACATGTGGGATGTTCGAGAAATCCCAGAGTAAGTCAAACAAAGCCAAGAATGTGTTTAGGAGTTTAAGTTAGATGTATCATCTGATATCATTCTTTTTTTGACAAGTTTTATAAAGTAACTTACACCACACAGAAGTTAAAACTACAGTGACACATACAAGGCATATATAATTGGTGATTTTCCCCTTCTGGAGTACAAGCAAGTAATAAAACACAACACCTTCCTTTTAGTAGTTACCTACTAAAAATGAAAAGTATACAGTAATTGTTTCCATTATATATTTATATCATCTGTTGTCCATTGTGGAACTAACAATAGGAGAAAAACATCTCATTAAATTGCAAGCATTAATAGAAACCGAATTATAACCCTATGTTTATGTGTCAAAGATTGGCTTTTAATTATTCAGTGTTCTGCAATTTCAATAAAAGGCTATGTCCTCCCTCCATTTATCAATTATTATCCAGATTCACTTATTACATATTTCAGAATTATGCTTAGTATGCAGTATATTTTGCAAGTAACATTTGAGTTTTATTTTGAATTTTTTCAACATTATTGAATTATAAATATAAAATTTAGAATTATAACAAAAATTCCTTTGCTTCTGACTTTTAAAATGTCTAATGTATTTTAAAGAAATTTACAGTATATTTACATACATAGCTAAAATTAGTGATTAAA
Organism: Dasyprocta punctata; assembly: GCA_004363535.1. Classification (NCBI taxonomy): domain Eukaryota; kingdom Metazoa; phylum Chordata; class Mammalia; order Rodentia; family Dasyproctidae; genus Dasyprocta; species Dasyprocta punctata. Next base: position 20,551 of record RJWM01015365.1, read on the forward strand.
TAGACTTTTAAATGTATTTTATTTAAAATAAAATCATGCTTGCTTAGAATAACTGGAAAAACAAAATCAGTTTTTACTAAATTACAAACTGCTTTGTTTTTAAAGACTTTTATGGCAAGTAACCTGACAGCTTTTCTAACCCTGACTACAAAACTGCCCAATACTTTGGAAAAAAACCCTATGCTTTTTATCTTCTGTATGAGTTCTGAAAATAGATGCAGTGGGAGACTGCAGAAAATTAATTGACTAGAAAAAAAGTATCTAGATTTAAAATAAACAATATCAAAAAAATGTAAACCTAATAAAGTCAAAGGAGATTTTAATACAACATTTCGGTCTATGTTTTAAGGATAAAGAAATTAAATCTCAGGTTATGTTTATATGGTGTCCACACATCCATATGAAAGGTAAGGAGTAAGCGAGTCAATAAAATCTCACACATCCGTATGTGGCAAAGTCCAAATTTGAGTAACTTTTCACTTTTCATTCTGATGTTTTATGTTATCTAAAGCAAATATCTGCAAAACTTTTATATGAATGCTAACTCCAATCAAGACATAAGAAAATTGCTTTATAAAATTTTTATCTTTATTTTTTTCTTTAGGAAAATGCATTTCAAAATGCCCCAATGGGTAAAAAGGAAAATGGGTAAAGTCCATGGACAGGCAGTTCACAAATAAGAATCATAATTGGCTATATGAAAAATGATAAGAGCCTCAACTAAAGCACTAACCTTGGGAAGAAGTATTAGGGTCATTATTGACAGTTTGAAGGAAGATTTAGTATTTGATTAGATGTAATAGATGAGAAGAAAGTGGCAAAGATGCTGAGATTCCTAGCTTAAGTGACTGAGTAAATTGTGATTGCCTTAACTGTGGCAGGGATTATAGGTAGTTGGAGAAGCAGTGAGTTTGGTCCTGCATATGTAGACCCTGAGGTGCCTTTGGAACTTCAAGGCAAACCTGTACAGTAAGCGGTTGGAAAATTGCATTTGGAGCTTCAAGTAAAAGCTAAAATGAACAAGCACACCCAGGAGTCACCAACATATGGATAGATACTTTCTGTTTGTATTAACCTGCTTCACCTTTGCAAATACTTTCTAGTCTATTAAAAGAAAAGTGCCATATATCAAATAGTTACCTATTGCTAGTCTTAAACTCAGAGACATTCCTTTTTCATTCTTGGGCATTCTTATTTGCAAGTGGTCAGAATTTCAATCTAGTCCTTTATTCTGCCTATCTAGAAAATTACTATTTCTTCATTAAGGTAGAATTAAACAGAAAAAAATAATTTGTAGGACTGAGTATGCACTATGGTGATAAAGTATTTGGCTAGCATGCATGTAGCCTTGAGTTCCATCCACATCACTAAGAAAAAAAAAGGAAGAGGAAAAGAAAGAAAGAAACTGTACATATTTGTTTCATTCCATCTGAGAAAATGGATAGCTTCTGTCAGGGTGTTTCTATAAACCATTCTATCTCTAGGAGCCCAAATTTAAGAGAAAGGAAAGATATGTGAATTGAATGTGTGGAATGAAATACCAGGTAGATATTTTACTGAACTAATAATTCTGTAGGGTGACTCTAAACCCTATAGGTAGCTGTGCTGACTACATTACCAGTGTTTGTATTGTACAGTTTTCTAAGAGATCAAATAGATATCATTTAGTTGAAACCTACTCACACCTCCCATAAATCATACAAATGTAGAAGCCAAAGCTCTATGAGTTAATGACTTGACCAAAGCTGTACACTTAAATGATAAGACCATCCTAAATTTGGAATTTCTTTCTTTCTTTTTTCCAGTACTTGGAATTGCACCCAGGGTCTCATACATGCACTCTACCACACACTGAGAGTCATCCTCAGGCGTTTAATCTGGATTTTCTAAATCTGTGTTTCAAAATTAGCAGAGAAGGATTTCAATATATCCATCTAACCCTGTTTTTGGGGCTTAGTAATTTTCTAGCTACTGCATTCTACTTTTAATCTTATTAGAAGTTCCTTCAATACATTTTAATTATATAAAATAGTTAATCTTTATTTGTATAAAGCTTTAGTTGTGCAAAACAGTTAAACTTCATTTTAGAAAATAAGTACAAAATAAATGTCCTGCTTTTCAATGTTTGATTTTTGTTGCATTTCTAGAATTTTATTCTTTTACATTCTATTTCATGTCTGAAAAATAGCCGGTACTTTATTTTGTCCTTTAAGTTTTGTAATAACATTTCTTCGTAAGTTTCTAGTTTTTTGTTTTGTGATAGGAAATTGCTCTTTCAATAGAGTCTATTCTCACTGACTTTTTTCAGGTATGAGATAATATTCAAGCAGCAGGTAGGAACAGAGGATGTATACCTAGGATTAACAAGAAAGGACTCTTCAACCGCATGTTGTCAGGAGCTAGTGGTAAGCCTTTCTTCTCCATTTTTGTATGATTATCATAGCTAAATTGACTGACTGCTATATGCATAATATTGTAGGCAAGGCTGTAAACTCTTCATAAATAGTGGTTGCTATGTTTCAGGTCTTAGGAGAATAATAGGACAGTTTAAAATTTATGGCATGCACAAAAATCAACTAACTTTGCACATTTGATGAGATTTACAACTAAGCATAATAAAATCATATGAGATAATACGTGATTTCTAGTCTTATTAAAACTACCTAATCTGATTGCCCTGAAAACTCTTTTATTCTAGTTTTTTCTCCTGCATGCTATATTATTTGTTATTACGTTCTGATGAACTGATAATAGAATTTTAAAAAGTTTCCTTCTTTCAACCTGTCTTCTTGTTTATTTATATATTTCCTGTAATGACTCAACTTGCAATTAGGAATTTTAAATACTATTTTCTTCTTAGGTTTTGGATCTGAACATCTGATTTTAACTACTAAGATGTTTAAAATGTTGCTTGGCTCCCTTATTTGAATGTACAGAGTTGAGGAGCATCCTTTGCCGAATCAGTGTTTCTATATAATAACAATAGCAATATTAACAATATCAATGATACTACCTTACTACTGCCTTTTTTGATCTTCATAATGATCTTGTTAAAAAGTCTGAGCCAAATCCAAAATGTGGAATTCAACATATTTTGGCAACATACGCAAGTAACTGATGTTAAAAGTTTATTTTTTGAAGTCTGGGGCTATGATTCGTTTTCTTTCCTCTCTTACATGATAGAATTCCGAGTTACCCATAAAAATGCTTCTTATTTTTTCCTTAAGCAAATGATAAATAGAACTTCTCTTTAGCATGAACTTCAATTTTTCTCTTATTAGCAAAATCTAAGACATTCAATTGAATCAAGTAACATAATGAGAATAGTGACTTTAAGTACCTCAGGAGATTTTTCAAACTCTAATGAGTTAAGATTTCAAGTGATCTTGATGTAATTAGCTCCCAGGGTTTTACCAGTAATATTCAAACTTCTTTCTCTTAAATTACTATAAAATTATGTATTTGATTTCTACTATTGGGGATTGCTGCAAGCTCTGGGGAAATTCTAGGTTCTGGATAAATGAAACTGTTGTGAGCCTTAGTATTTCTCTCATGCAAATTGCCACTAGTTTTAGTTTTAAAAAGTATACTAAATAAAGAATCTTGGAAACTAAATCACACCTCATAATAGGAATATACAGTTTATCTCAGACTCAATAAATTTATATAGAAGACTTGGTCTTTCCCTCTAATGAATTTATGATTGACTGGGGTGATAAAGCTAAAATGAATTAATTTTATTATTAACATTTAAATTCAATGTAAGTAATTATAAGTCTACTGTTAGGAGTTCAAAAGGTTTGGATAAAGCATGGACACTACTAAAGCCCAGCATCAAATGAAACATTTGCTGGGACTACAGCACCTTCTTGTATACTATTCTTTTTTCTCTTGCTTTCCCTTCTTTCTCTTTCATTCTTCATTTATTCAGTTTTTAAATGCTGTACTTAATGAATGCTCCTACCACCTAACAATCACTGAGTACTTAGTTCTAAGTACTAAGATATAAAGAAAAATAAGAAACAATAAATTGTCACCCAAAAATTTACAATAAATCAGGTAAGATATCTAGCCAATATTACTGTTCAGCATGGCCAATTCATGTACAGAGGCATATATCAGGTACATGGTGATATAAAGCAGAGAGAGATCAACTAACTGTGGGTGGATAAGGTTTTCACAGTAGACAACATTGCAAGCTGGGAATTCTAACCAGAGGTAAGAGAACATGGAAAGTTATCCAAACATTAAATAGCATGACATATTTGAATAAGCAGTGAATATAACAAAGAACAAGAGTAAGTATGGCCAGTGGTATAGTGGTAACCTGACTTCAAAAATAGATTTTTTTCTTTAAAAACCCTATTTTTTGTTGAGGGTGTGTAGCACAGAGGTAGAACATTCACCAAGCATATACAAGACCAAGGTTTAAACCCCAGTATTGCAAAAAAGAATAAAAGACTCAGAGTAAGAGAAACTGTGGACCCCATCTCCAGTATTTCTTGCTCAAATTTATGTTTCTTATTCCTATTGATACTATAATGTTTCCTTGAATCTTAGACATCATTAAATTATAAATATATTCATAATTTAATAACAATGCTTTGTGGGAAATGTAGGTGCACTACTACATTAAATATACACATTGATGTTGTGATGTATCCAAATATCAGAAACATTAAAATGTGAGGAAAATTATACCTTAGAATTGGTCAAATATTTTATTTGGGTCTTGGGCCTTGTCTGTATGTAATATTCCAATCCAGACACTTTCAGAAAAAAAAAAAACCTTGCTTAAACTGAGGTAAACAATAGTAGCACGATTTGTTTAAGTATGAGGAGTTATTTAGGCTTTAAAAATTCAAAAGGTCGACCATTTTCTTTACCCTTCCTGGATTCCCAATAAGAATGTGAGATTTATTAATCCTAAATCAAGTGATGGTACTAAACAAAATCTGAATTAAAAATGTATATATCTTTCACCAAATTGTTTTTCTAACACCAAACCCAAAAACTTCCATATTCAAATTCTGCTTGCCTTATTGTTATTCTCTGCTGCTTTGCTCCCAAGTTGATAGCTACCAAGTATCAGCATTTGCTATAATTTTTAAATTAAAAATACTTAATCTATACTTAGGCATTTCAGAGCAAGAGCTAAACCATGGTTTGCAGACTTTTTTTTTCTTTTTGCTGCCAAGTCTTTTGTTCAAATATAATTTTATGAGATAGCCCAGAACATAAAACACATAAAAACACCATTTCCTTGGTTAAAAAGGTACTACTTGGCTAAAAGGGTACTGCCATTCAAGACGCATCTCTTAGAACAGCTCCTTGGGACACAGTTTGAAGAGTACTAATCTAGTCTTTCCTCTTTGTATTGCAGTTGAGAAACTAAGGACATGTTTACAAGGTATCAAATAGTAGTGTAAATTAATGGAAGAATAATAGGCTTAGAGGGCTTTTTTTTGGTAAGTGACATATACACCTCATGAGAACACCTCTGCCTTATTTTATTTTATTATCCTTTACATTCTTTACCTATCTATATTCTCCATCTTTCCTTACAAAGCTCCCACTGTTAAGAAAATTTTCCATCTATTCCTTGGACAGAACTAATATTTAGAATGTAAAAGAACTCAAAAAAATTAGGCCACCTAAAATAAAAGACTCAATTAAGAAATGGGCAGGTGAAATGAGCAGACATTTCTCAGAGGAAGAAATGCAAACAACCAACAAATATATGAAAAAATGTTCAACATCCCTGGCCATTAGAGAAATGCAAATTAAAACAATGCTAAGATTTCATTTTACACTAGAAAGAATGGTAATCATCAAGTCAAAATATAACAAATGGCTGTGGTGAAAAAGGAACCCCCCTACACTGTTGGTGGGAATGTAAACTAGTACAACCATTACTGAAATCAGTATGGAAACTCATCCAAAAACTAAAATTATAAATTCCATATGATTTATCTACCCCACTCCTATATATCTTCCCCAAAGAGCCAAAGACATCATCCTATAGTGACACATGCATACCAATATCTATAGGGGCACAATTAATAAAGTTTAATCCTGGAAGCAGGCTGTATATACATCAACAGATGATTAGACAAAGAAAATATGTGGTATTTATATATAATGAGATATTACATAGCTATAAAGAAGGGCAAGTTTGAGACATTTGTAGGAAACTGGATGCACCTGGAAAATATAATGTTGAGTGAAATAAACCACATGCAGCAGCTTAAACACCATATAGTATCTCTCATTTGACTAAGGCAAAATACAAACAAAGAGCACAATAAAGGATGAATAGAAGGTGACAAGGGGTAGATTTCTTGGAAAAAGAAACATGTCCAAGAGAACATGGGTGAAAGGAGACAGGGAGGGGAAGGGAAAATTAGTAGAATAAAGATATGACATGTACAGGAACCTAATAGCTTCAATGAATGTAAACGTTATATGTCATAAGCATGAGTTAAGATTAGCAATATCAATGTGAGCAAAATGAGGAAAGAGGATTTAGAGGATGAGGGAGGAAGGTGAGAGGGAAAGGGATTTAAAAAAGAACAAACTGTGTTTTGTACATGAACTCACTCCCCAAGATGATTATAAAATGTGTATACTACAAACATGTACTAATAAAAGATAACATGTATAAATAAATGAAAAACCAAGTTCTTCAACAAAAAGTTTAATATATATCCTTGACTATGTATCTTTGAATACACATGCGCCACCATTTACTATAATTCTTAAATTAAAAATACTTATTATGCACTTACTATGTACCAGATAATATGGACCAGACACTGGATACACATTGTTGAACAAAATAGACAAGATTCTCCTCTGAAGGCACTTACTGTCAAAACATCAAGCAGTCCTGGAGCAATAGTGTAGTTGGAGCTACTGGGTGGTCTTTGTTAAACTTTTATAGATTCATCTAATAAGGAAGCAATGACCCCCCCCAACGAAACAATTTATTACTTACACAGCATTAGCAAGATCAGTGTAGTATCAGCTCCTGGTATCACTTTGCCCACAAGATCAAGACAAAGGGGTCAGATGGCAGGTAACATGAGTCTGTTGCTAAAGAGCCAATTCTAGACTGCAGCTAGCTGTACACCACAGTAGTGAGGTGGAAAGTTCTGTACTTTACTGGAACAGGAAGTAGTGTGAGAAACTGTCTCATGGCCACCTCTGACAAGATAGGAGCCTCCCACAAGGCAGAGAAATAGATAAGAAACAGCATTGAGACAGCTCCTAGAAGACTGCCTATTTTTCCATGTCCCGGGAGGACCTCAGGATGGTCTGCCAAGACCTGGGTCACACAATAGTTGAGCCTTGCCTACGTGGCACACATGGATAGTGCAAGGTCACTAGAGTGTTATGGTAGAACCTATATTTATATAGTATGAATAATTATTTTTGTCTTGGTTGTTTTCACTTAATATTATATAATATAATAGCAAATTATTTATATAATGCATATACATGTTAGGCATTTCTCCAAGATCTTTACACATAGTAACTCATTGATCCCTACATCATCCCTATGAAATAGATGTTCCATTTTTTATAGATGATGTTCCATTTACAGATGAAGTTGTTAAAGCACAAAAAGTTAAATAACTTGCTTAAGATCACACTTTTATAACTTTACAAATTTGAACTAAGATTAGCAAAATGATATGAATGCAAAGATGGAAAGTCCAAACTGACTTTATTGTTAAAACAATAGAGTTGGCATTTGACTCAGACATTTGAAGGTCAGATAATAGCTTGTGGAGTAGCAAAAGATGAAAAGCTCTCCATGCAAAGAGAACAGTATAAACAAAAGCATAGGTCTATGAAAGTAGATGGTGTACTTTGAAAGCTGTGATATTCCTGGAACCTCAGAATGCATTGGCATGAAGTAATACAGAAGATAAATCAGAACAAGTGACTTAAGACCAGTCGTGTAAGCCCTTGACTATCATACCATGTGCTATGGACTAAATTGTGTCCCTCTCATTCATATGCTGCATCCCTAAAACTCCTAATGCAATGGAATTTAGAGTAATGAGGGACCTACGTGGTGGAATTAGAGACGCTGGAGATTTTGCTCACCCTCTCTCTGTCATGTGATGGTACAGAGAGAAAGCAGCTGTTTGCAAGTCAGAAAAAAAGGACCTCATTAGAACCCAACCATACTGGCACCCTGATTTCTAACTTCCAGCCTCCAAAACTGTGAGAAAAACAAAATCCTATTGTTTAAACTACCTACGCAGATTAAAGCACTACAAATTTTGGACTTTATTTTCTAGGCATTGGAGTTAGTAAATGTTTTAAAGTGGGTGAGTTTACTTGGATGCATATTTCAGAACAACTCGATTGGCAGTGTGAACACAGAATTTAGTGGTGATTTTGATGGGAGATATGTGAGTTTGGGAAAACTGGCAATTGCATTATTACAAGCAAGAGAAATAAGAGTGGGCTGTGGCAGCAGGAATGGAGAGAAAATAATGGTTTCCGTAGACATTTTGATGTGAATATTGATAGATTTGGAAAGTGGTGGAATGTGATATGTAAAGGAGAAAGCAGGAGTCAGATTTGCAGCTTGATGAGTAGGCGAATAATGATGGCCTTTGTCAAGACAAGGGAATGGAATGTGATTATCTCTAAATGGTAAATTTAGAGATGCTTTTTTGTTTCTTTTTGCTAATCTTTGCTTTCCACAGTTTTTAAATTATCATCTATTATTTTTGAGAGGGCAGTAAGCAATCAAAGGATGGTTTTGTGTGTTATGGGGATGAGGCATGGAGTACAAAAAGAAGACAAAGTTCTTAGAGAAAGACATTATGTTTTGATTACATTCTTTGAGGAGCCTGTGGAAAAATTTTGTTAGAAATGTCCAGTAGACTATTAGAAACACAAATATATGTGGAACCCAAGAAGGAACTAGGGGTGTTGATTTTCAGAGTTGATGCTGTTTTCTCTCTGCAGATGTTAGAAGCACACAGTACATTCTTTCCATCAGGTTTGGAATAAAGTAAATGTGAATGTTGGCTTTCCATCAGGCTTGGAATAAAGTAAATGTGATTTTAAGGAGTGCTTGTGTATGTGTGTGTGTGTGTGCGTGTCTGTGTGCCTATGTGTGTGTCTATGTGTGTATGAGGACTTAAGAGGGATACTATGAAACTTCCTGGAATGAGGCTAACTAGGTAAAAAAATAAAGGGCTCATGGGAATGATATGAAAAATCAGAGACAGAGTTCAAATAGCTGTTATAAATTTTCATTTGTTTCTAGGCCCAATAATGATAAACAAGGCAAATTAGATCACTACAGTGAAGTTGGGCTAGTGAAAGATTTAGAGATAGAAAGATGATGGGGAAAATTAAAAATCCATTATAGAAACAAGGTAGGAAACAATGAGTAACTGCCTGGTCCTGAGAACAGGACTGACTGAGACACTAGACTCAAGTGTCAATTGAGGAGTACAGAAAAAATTTATAGGTATCCAAGGTATGTAGGAAGACAGCTTAGCTTCTCCATAGGACTATTTATGGCAAGAAGTGGGATGGTGCATTAGGGATCTAGGTCAGTGGATTCCTATTTTCACTCATGGGTATTTAAACAGCAGACTATTTCTAAAATTCAAACAGAAATGGGGTTAGAATTATTGATATTCTCTCTGCTAAGTGACTCATTGTCCTAAGAGAGGGGAAAAGCAGTCTGCACATAGCTTGATACTCTTTGAGTTAAAATGGATACATAATGTTTTTGTGCTCCTCTTTGAGGATCTGTATTGACAAGGGCATGTTTTTATGTGACTTAAGTCATTAAATCTTTTTTTTCTTTATTCATCATCATCTCCTCCCTGGAATATGAGTTTTCTTCCCATCTCCAAATCTCAATGAAGATAGGGTAAGAGCTAAGGATGGGATAGAAGTCAGTCACCATCTGGCAGAAACAACCAGGAATCATGTTTATCACATGTATTTATCTCAGAAAGGGCTAGCAGTCATTCTGAACAAAGTGTCTGCTCATCCTCTGAGACTTCGCTTTTTTCTTGAATGATCTGCTTCTTAAATCCTGATTTCTTTAGTCAATAGACATATTAATTTACTTTTAATGAATAAATAAACTTTGCTTCTTAATAATAAAATGGATTCTCTTTTCCATTTAAAATTTTAGAGAATGGGCCCCTGTTTTGTTCTGCTTTGTTTTGTTAGGCTTCCCGATTGTGCGGGCCTTGTTTGGTCAGTTGTGTAGCAGACCGTGTGACAAGAAGAAGGATATTTGAGCTGTAATATGACTTCCTTTTATCAGCTCCAGGCAGCACAGTAAACCTTCAATTAAATTTCTAATAGTTCTCTGAGTGACATATATACATTTACAGTTAATATCATAACACTCCTTCATAATGATGATAGGAGTGGGAAGTGGAATAAGTATGTCCTTAAAAGCTAATTTAATAATATAGACCAGTGATAGCTAACCTGTTAGAGCTTTCAGTGATAATAAACAACCCGCTACATCACATGTGCTATAGTTTCACCCCTACTGGTAGACTCAATACATTTCTGATCGTGAAAATAATATACATTTAAAATGTTAATGTAAAAATTAGCAGAGTTGAAAAAAAAGTTCCCTGTAATGGAATACAGAGAAATTGAGAGATAGATTTAAAGTCAGAGATCAAAAAAGGATGTTTTATACTATTACTTGATAATAAAATAAGTAATTTTATATTTTGTTGTCATTTTGAGGTTTCATCAAAATATCTGAGGCACATGGTCCAGAATCCTCAAGCTGGAACCAAAATCTTTTGATTCCATAAAAGCAGTTTCATCAATTAAGGTTGGAAAAATATTAATAAACAAATGAAGGATAAACAAATGAAGATATGTGAAATATTAGATGTCAATAATACAATCATTGTCGCTGGAGGATGGAAAGACTAGTGGGGTGGGAGGGATAGGGAAAAGTTGATGAATGGGTACTAAGTTATAGTTAGACAGGAGTAAGAAATTATAGTGTTCCATTACATGATAGGGTAGCTATAGGTAACAATTATGTGCTGTGTATTTCAAAAACTAAAATAAAGAAAGAGGAAGTAGTCAACAGGATGGAATGCTGCTCAGTTGTCACCTTCACATCTTCATATTTCTTTCTAGCACTTGGGAGGTTGAGGTGGAGGATCATCCTGGGCTAAATAGTGAGGGCCTCCAGTCCTTCCCAAAAAAGAAAGAAAAGGAAAGAAAAAGAAATATTTTTTAAAAAGAGTGGAGGCATTTTTAGTTATCACAGTGATTACAAGATGCTATTGTCATTTAGTACTCAGGAGCCAGAGATGCTTTAAACCCTGTCATAAGGTGGACAGTCCTGAAAACTAAAGATTTGTTCCACACAAAATGTGTGGCTATTTCTTCCTTCAAATTTAGAAGCACTGATTAGAAAAAGGGAGTTTGGAACCAATGATCCCATTCCTCATTTTCTCCCCAAACCACTGGGAATTCCTCCTATTTTGCTCCCAAATCACTGGTTCTTCCCTTGTTGTCTTCAGTTCTCTTGAGCTTTGACTTGTGTCTTATTTCCTCTGTCTGTTCTCTCTTCATCTAGTCCCAAAGCTTTGAATACCATTTATCTCTCAATTTCTGACATCTCGCTAGAGCTTCAGATTCATATAACCAGCTGCTTACTTGGCACCTCCCACTTGTTTAATAGGGAACTCAAATCTAACATGTTCAAATCAGAACTCTTATTCTGTTCAGGTATCATTCCTCTTCATGGAAATGACATTCACCCAGTTGTTCAAGCTAAAAATCAAAACTAGCCTTTGGGCCTCTTCCTTTAGTATCTCCTATTCAATTCAGCAGCGAGTCTTATTTGCTCTCCCTTCAAAATATATTCTAAATTCATCCAACTTTCATTACTGCCACAACTGCATTTATTTTACATTCTGCCATCATCTCTTTCATCTGGACCATTATGATACTCTCCATGCCTCAATTTTTGCATCCCCATAGCCTTTCCACATGGAGTGTAAGAAATATTTTTGAAAAGTAAATCAGATCACGTCACTTCTTTCCTCAGAACCTTCAGTGGTTTTCTACTGCAGTTAGAACAAAAACTCCTTATCTTGACCAATGAGCTCTTATGTGTCTGACCCTTACCTAATCTTGGTTTCATCTGATGTCACAGTTTCTCCCTTGTTCATTATATTCTACTTATTCTGGTCTTCTTTCTGATATTCCAATATACCAAGCTATCTTTCCTGATTCCTTTCTGTTCATTCCACCTGGACTGCTTTTTCCTCAGATAATGACCATTTTACCTCCTCTTTTTCAATAATTTTCCCTCTTAGTTCTATGTGTTTCAAAGGACCTAATGGAAAAGTTTCAAAATTTGATGATGGATAGGAAACAAACAGAATGCCATATGGAGATCTATATGGTAATTATGAGGTGATAAGGAATGACTTAGGAATCTGAAGCCTTGTGGTTATTGACAAATACAAATAAAAGTATAGTGAATTTAGCTCAAGTGGTCTCAAGGAGATAGTGGTGGTAAAGCTATGTGTGACTAGGGGTGAAGATAAAGTAATCTTACTCCAGAATGGGCTGGGCTCACTCTTGACTCTTGTGACAGGCGAGAAGTCATGTTTGTGGGAACTACTTTTTCTAAAAAGGAGAGATATGCAAATATATTACTGGGACTCTTTATTATTATTATTATTATTATTATTTGTGGTACTGGGAATCAAACTCAGGACCTTGTACTTGCTAGGCAGGTGCTTATACTGCCAAGCTATATCCCCAGCCCTTGGAATTCTTAAAAGTAGTAACATTATAGAAAAAGTAGACATTAATTTAAGAACACAATCTAGTCATTTTGTGCCCTAGTTTTGAAGTATATGTGTGTGTATGTATATATATATATGGTTTTATATATATATATGGTTTTATATATATAATTTTAAAATAGGGGTTCATCACCTTTAACGGTTTTCATTTTCCTACAGATTACCATTGTTCATGAGAGTTTTTGTAAGATACTTAGTATGGCTCAGTGGAGGAAAAATAAATCTCACATATGTATCCATAGTTAAACAATGGGAAATTAAATTATTGAAACAATTCAAAATGAAGCTGGGTGTGGTGGTGCATGCTTGTAATCCTAGCACTTGGGAGGCTGAAGCAGGAGGATTGCCATGATTTCAAGGCCAGCCTGGACTACATAGTGAGTTCAATCCTAGCCTGAGCTACATAGCAAGACCCAGTCTCAAAAAAAAAAAAAAAAAAAAAAAAAAACCTAGAAAACCAAAAACAAAATGAAACCCACCCATGCTTTTATGTTAAAATTTCCTTATGTTGTTTAGTTTTAAACAGAACTCAATCTTATTTCCTAAGAATCAAATGTATTGGGTAAGATTTTGTATTGATGTCAAATAGAAATATTTTTACTATATCTATAACCCATATATTAAATTACATTATCTTCCAAAGTGTGGGTCCAAAACCTTAATTGATGTTTTAGTATAGTATTCTGTCCAACTTACATATAAGATACTTTTAAGTTAGTCTTCTTTTCTGGTAGTGACAAAGTGACAGTTCAGTAGGAAATCTAGAATGGGTGAGCTCGATGAAGCACCTGTTATTTTGAACATCTCATGTCAATTTTCACACATCGTGCAATAAGAACATATACACTTATCTGGGGAGCTGACCGCCTGTATTAATCACTTACATATTATAAAAATATCTTCCAGGGATCATCTTGCCCTATAAATCTCTTATAAGAACAAGACAGGAAAGAAAATATTTTAAAATCAAAATGGGTCAAGTGTGGTGGCTCATTCCTGTAATTCCAGCACTCTGGGAAACTGAGGCAGGAGGATTACAGGTTCGACCCCAGTGCATACAACTTTGTGACTTAAAGAGAACTGTCTCAAAATTAAAAATAAAGTGCTGGTGATGCAGCTCAGTGCAAAGGCCCTAATTTTAATCTCCAAAACAAACCAAAATAAAAACCCGACCTGAAAATAAAAATACCACAATAATGACCCCCACCTAAAAGGCTTTGATATAGTGAGCCAGCTCTATTGCAACATATATCAGAAGATAAATGAAGGCCTTTGAAAATAAGTTTTATATACTTTGACCCACCTTTACTTCTCACCAGGAAAGACTCAAATTGAATTAACCAAGTAGATTTTGACAACTTGCTTGAAGACAAGCTAAAACAGGGAAGATGAGATTGTCTAAATCTTAAATTTGTGGACCTTTTTTCTGTTACTTTTTAAGTACCAGGCCAAAAAGCCAATGTTCGCACTAACGTTAGAGATGGGTACTGTGGAAGTCAGCTTCTAAGGTGGCTCCCAGTGATTCTCACCTTCTGATACTCTTCCCTTTATATATTACCCTCCCATATTGAATATTGAATAGGATTTGTCTGTATAACCAATAAGACACTACAAAAATGAAACAGTGTAATTTTTTAAGTTTGCATTTTATAGGTATTTCCTTTATCTTTTGGATCATTCATTCTGGAGAGAAGACCGCTGTAGAATTATAAGGCACCCGAACAACCCTATGGAGGAATCTTTGTAGTAAGAGTGGAGGCCTCCTGACAACAGCCATGTTAGTAAATTGCCGGCTCCAGTCAAAACTTCAGATGTCTGCAGCCTCAGCCAAGATCTTGACTGCACCTTTATATAAACCCCAAGCCAGAACTACCTCACTAAGCCACTCTCAAATTCTTGATCCATAGAAAATGTGTGAAATAATAAAGGTGTATTGCTGTTTTGAACCATAAATAACAAAAAATAACTAACAAATGGCAGAACTAGAATTCAAACTCAAGTCTAATTCTAAAGGTTGAGCTCCCCCAAAATTGAAAGTCTCCCCATGAAATCCTTAGCACTTTTCTTTAGTTTAGTTACAAAGTAATTCCTTCTTTAAAATGAATTCAGTTTGCATCTTACACAAAGAAAAGAGTATCAGTTCTTTAAATTGATCAGTGGCACCCTGTATTTACTATTATTTAACAAGGTGGTTGGTCCTGAGCACAGTCAGTTAGAGGTCAACTAATAGCTTTGTCTGCTTCCCAAGGATTCATGAAAGTACTAATTACTAAGAAAATCTGATTCATGTTTCAGAGGAATTTTTGTTATGACCCCTCATGAAATCTTCTATCTTGTGAGACTTTAATGTGCTTCACTCTACCTAATCTGTCCTTTCTCCTGTTTCTTCTTTGAAATCATTTTAGTATATAATTTAAAATCCTTAAGAAGAAAAATGAGATTGTTTCTGAATTACTCTTCTTAGAACTACAAATGATTTTAAGAACCACTTTGAAGTTCTACCTAAAATTACATCCAAATTCCACATAAATCATCATTCTTTTCCTTTCTCAATTGTTATTTAACCTCAGGGAAATAATATTTCACCTTGAAAGAGCTAAACATTTCAAAGTAAAGAAAAAAAATATTTGCATTCCCTCATCCAGATGATGTGTCAACATGAGATATTAAAGAACATATCAATTTCACTATCAATCTGAATCTTATTACAATAAAAGTGGGACTTATTTTGTCCTATAAAAGGTGCATATACTTTGAGTCAGAGCAACTATAACTGCTTCTTTGAAAAATACTGTATTTATTGCACTTAAAGCATCTCCAATTATGAAGATCTGAATTTTGGAAATATAAACCGGAAGATAATTTTGTTTAATGAAAACATAATCATAGAAGGTACATACATAGTAGCATCTCTAGAGCTATACTGTATTTTTGCATGCTTGTTTAAATACAGACTTAATAAAATGTAACTCACAAGCATGCATTGGTTTACTACATTATATCACAAAAACATGATTGCCTACTTTAAGCTTTTACAAGGAATTCCAATTTGTCCCATTAATTATTTGACATATATTTCCCTCATAACTTGCTGCTTTTGCTCTGGCCATTCCAGTCATGAAATCTCCAAGTGTTTCAAATCTAGCTTATTTTAGAGATGACTTTATAGTTACCTGAACCTTAAATTGCATTTTCTTTGCTTACAAAAAACTATATGTCATGTTCTCTGTGTATCTGTCCATCTCTCTCTCTCTCACACACACAGACACCAAGTTTAATAAAAAAACATTGTAAGACTGTAAATTAGAGAGATGAGACTTTGTGCTGTGATAAAATACACATTCACCAATGACATTCACAATAGCATATTTACAGTTTTGTGCAGTCATCACCAATATCTAAATTCAAAACAATTTCATCAGCCCCAAAGGAAATCTCATATCTTTTAAGCAACTATTCCCTCTTTTCCCCATCCTTGTAGCTCCTGGAAACCTCCAGTTCACTTTCTATCTCTATGCAGTTTTCTATCATGTACATTTCATATAAGTAAATGTAATTATAAAAATATGCCTTTTAATGTTTGGTTTCTTTCACTTAGTGTAATGTTTTCAAGGTTAATCAATACAACAGTACTTTATGACTTTTTATAGCTGAATGATATGCCATTGTATGAACATACCACCTTTAGTTCATTCACCAGTTGATGCATAGTTAGATTGCTTATACCTTTTTGACTATTGTAGCTAGAGCTGTTGTGAATAGAGACATTATGTGCATGCTTGGTTTGAATACCTGTTTTCAGTGTTCTTGGGTATATACACAACAGGGGAATTGCTGAGCTTGGAGTAACTGAGATGAGCTATTTGTAAGTGAAATCTTGATAAATCAGTAATTAGTCCTTTTGGGGAGGTGGGGTTCATGTTGTCATTTCTCTTTTGTTATCTTAGCAACATTTTCTAGATTTCTGAACTTCCCTAGGAAATATGTATGGTGCTTTTTACCCAGAGGCTACAAGATGGCATCATCAACTGACATTTAAGTGACAAATAAACGTTTTCATATAAATGACTCATTAGTAGAAAGGTAGACTGAGGTGCCCACCAACTCTTAACAGTGCACTTTAGACAATGAAGATAATAGATATGTAACCATAATTGCTTTATATAGCTTTGGAATAAGATAGTCCTTTGTAAAATTATGGATAGTTGCCCTTGAATAGTTGCACTAACTAAATTGCTCTGCTTCTTCACCTGTAAAATGGATTCAATGATCCTTGCGTCTCAAGATTGATATAACAAAAGAGCATTCATTACCTTACACATAGTTGATGCTTAATAAATATTAGTTCTCCTTTCCTCATATATTTGTACACTTTCCAAACTAACTGCTCCTTGAACTCAGGAAATGCCAGTATCTTTTCTTCTCATTTTCTCTCAGGTTAAAATTCAACTGCCCAATACAAACCCTTCTGAAATTCAAATTGATATCCAGGAAATGGTTCTTGATCTTCGTACTCCTAATAAGTGAGTAAAATTTAGAACTGGAATCACAATAAGTCTTTAGTAAATATTCTTTTAAAAAGCGTATACATATATTTTGCATTACCCTCTAAAGTCCTAACAAAAGTGAAATTTCAGTTACTCATTCAAATGTTTGGTCTATATAATACAAGTACAAATGTATTTGCAAATACCTTTTTTTTATACTTTACATTTATACATTTGAAATGGATTGGTGCCATCAAAACATAATCCTTGACATTCAGATACAGTTTATGTGTCAGAATAAATAACTACAAGTGAAAACCCTGAAGTTGTATGTCTTAAATGTGAGTTTTTTTGTATGGTGAAGGCATAAGAGAAGCAATATCTTTAAAATTTTGGGATATTGTAGGGCTAGTAGATGAAATGTCATTATGTTCATATAAAATTTCAACAAGAAATAAAAGATCAACAAAAAACTTATCAGCTACTTAAAACAAAAATTCTAGTAGGTAATCTATCACTAGATCCTCAGTTTGTGTGGATACATTTAAAGTAGTACAGATGATGGAATAATTCAGTTAAATATTTTTATATTCTCAGATATAGCCTTTTTATTATAAAGGTTAAAATCATATTCCCCAAACAACACAGAGTAAAATTCTTATATAAAATGCTCCTTTTGAAGCATGGATAAATCAGTCCTGTCTCACAAAAACTAACTCTTTAAAAAGGGAATCGATGGAACGTGGTGTGTTTTAGATGTATAGCAGTGAGCACACACTGGTTGATTGCAGTTTTTCTTTCACTGTAACTTGTGGACTCAAGAAGCAGGCAGTTGCTGGGACATTCTCTTCCTTCCCTTATCAGTACTTGCAATTTTCCTTTGTTGAGCTTAGCGCTTTGAGAAAATAAGAAGCATATCCCTCTTACAAAAGGCTGTGTAAATAATGCAATGTACGTACATTGCCTAATTTTGATTTGTACAGTAGAAACATTTAACCCAAAATGATCTACAAATAAATATATATGAAATATTTTTTCATTATTTCTATCAGTTAAGAAATATATTCTTCCCAAAAAAGTCTTATATTATAAAAATTTTATTCACTGTTCTATTCAAGTATTTTGCTCTTTTTATTGTATTTTATACATGCATTTACTCTTGCACACAACCTTTGCAAGAAAAATTGGTTAAACAATCAGACTTCTATGACATTTGCAAAAATATTGAAACCACACATATACCTGTACATGATGGAGTTAATTTCCATTCCCCTAGCAGTTTTCACTGTCTCCATCAATCTTTAGGCAACTGTTTTGGCTATGCTGTCATTCTAGATATCTATCAGGATCCACTAAACAAAAGTCTCACATCGAGGTACTTTTCCACATGCAGTGTGGGCTACACTAGGTCATTTGTATGCTACACTTAAATATTAAATGATATAAATTATATACACAAATTAAAAATACATGTACTGTATTTATATATTAAATGCTCAGTGCAGAGAGATACTACCTCTTAAGAAAATTAGTATGGTAGACAAAACGTAGAGTTTATCATTTTTCCTAAATGTTTCAGTATCCTTTAGATTCATGCCAACATCTGAAATCATATCAGAAATGGGTTGTTTTTTAATTTATTGATAGTAACACTTAATTTCTTTAATTCCTTACTTTGACATCCTATAACAATATGTTCACCTACTTCAAGAAAGATTTAAGAGTGGACATTCTGTTCATATATCTATTAGGTACAAGTGAACTTATTTTCACTGAACTAACTGGTGATTTCAAACAATAATCAGATGCATAAGAATTATCCGTAAACTCCAGACATTTAGCATCGTGTAACCAAAAGAAATAGTTTGTTGAATTCTTAATTTATTCTCAGTTGTTGTTGGCACGTAAGTTTTCAACCTGGGGTAGATAAAACAGAAAAAGATTGAATACTTTCCAAGAATCTATTTTCATCTTAATACAAAGTTTCATTACTTTGCTAAATGAATTCTTAGAATACCATAAGTGAATACCTTACAGGTGATAATAAAACATACTTTAAAGACAAATATGAATTAATTTTTGGTTGAATGCTGCTATAAATTAATCATACCTTTGTTGTGCTCCTTTAATTCAGATTGAGAATTGACTGACTTTCAAAGACCCTTATACCTAAAAAATAAGTTCTGTAATAGCTGAATTGAAGATTAGTAGCTATTTCTGCACTTTTTTTTGCAAATACTTGTGTCTGCTACAGGTAACTTTAAAAAGGCCATGTCTGTTTTTAACACAAATAATTTTAATTACACAAACCAAATAATTTTCATTAACTGCATAAAATAAAAATTCTGTTATGTGTTTATGAACAGAACAAGTTTGTACTTTTTATAAGTAACTTGCAAGCAACATAAATTTAAACTCCCCATTACAAACATAAGCATATAAGTATCTAAACTTGAGTTCACTATATGGATAAATTTTTGTTTTCATATTATTTGTTTATATATTACTGTCTTAGTTTCTTTTCTTGTTGCTGGGACAAAATATCGAACACCCAAAGTTAAAGGAGGAAAATTTTACTTTCTCTTACATTTTATAGAGGTTTCACTCTAGTCGGCTGGCTCCAAGGCAAGGTGACATGTCGGGGGCATCACAGAGGAGAAATAGTTCATGGCATGGCAGAGCAGCCAGATGGCAGAAAGCAATGGCAGCAGCAGGCTTGCCTTTTTCTGTCCCTTTGTATTTCATCCAGGCTACAAGCCTATTGACTGGGGTCACCTATATTCAAGGTGGGGCTTCCATTATCCACCTCCTTGATCCCAATATTGTACCTTTAATCCACATTCACACACCCTAAACCAGCCACCTTCGAAACTCTCCACCTATGACAGCATGAGGCTTTGGAGGGACACATCTAGATACAGGCCATAACAATTACTTTTGCATTAAATAGTTTCTAGTGAAAATTAATACTGGATAAATATTTGGTTTGTGCCTAAATTGGAACTTCTTTAGAAATAATTATTTTATCAGTGTAAAGTCATAGAGATTGTGTTTAAATATTTGTTTATATTTTATAATACTCATCTATGATGATTATTCCAGTATCATTTTGTAATGGCTCAATATTTGCTTTTTATTCATTTATTTATGCACTCAGCAAACATGTATAAACTCCTAAACACCAGGGGAACACCAAAATAAGACACAGACATATCCTTCAATGAATTGTACATGCCTAAGTATTTATAGAATTTTCATTTTATGTAAATATAAATATTTGTACAGATATCAGACAGGAAACAAGACTAGATAAAAATGTCTCCCTTTTCCTAAGAATCTAAATAAATTGAATGATTCTGTCTTTCAAATTTTTAATATGTGAAGCCATACTTCTTAGGCAAGACTAAACAGAAATGCCAGGATAGACGGATCATTTTAATAACCACTAACTGTCTCTTTTGGGTTTATTTCTCTGTGGACAGAGAAGTGCACATTATCATTGGAACACCTTTTTCTCTTGTCCTTTAGTGCAAAGCTACCACATTAAGCTTTGCTTTCTTTTTAAAGTGAATATATTATCATTTATAGAATAAAGGATGAGACAAATCCAACTCTAGTACAGCATATGGTTGTAAATAGCTTTAATGGATGGACTCTAATTGTTTTTTGTCCTTGCTTTTTTGAGATGTTAATTATCTTAAACTACACTAAAATACTTTGCCATTTAATTGCTTCAGGTAGAGGTCTATTTCTCATGCCCCTTCTGTAATGGAATGAGCATCAAATAAAATTTCTCTATTAGGTTTTAGAAATGTATAATAAATACTTTTAATAAGCCCAGTCCTCTGAACTTATGTCTTTTCAAATGAGTAGAGAGAATTGATTTTCCAGAGTTTGTTTTTCAAATGCTAGTTGTCAATTCAAGTACCCAAGAGTACACCTAAAAATATCAGATTCATTTACTGATTTGAATCTAAAAGAATTTTTCTGTCCATTTTGTAGAAACATTCAGGCCTTCTCTACTGAGAATTTGAGGTAACAAGAGGTTCAAGCATTTAATTTTCTTTAGATTCTAGCATGTGCTGACCCCATGCATAATTCAGATTCATAGCACTAGGACAGAATTATGGATATTTTATTCCAGAAATGCATCTAAAGCATACAACTATTCAGCAACTCAGTCATAAACTGCAATATAAACCCATCAATTTATCATAGGCAATTTTTGTCAATGTGTAATAGGAAACAATCAGAAGCAAACAGAGAGAAGCATTTTCATAGATCTGGTATTGAAATCATTCCAGACATAATTTTCAAAAACTATAAAGCAGCAAAGACTCAGCCTAAAGCTCTATTAGAAGAATCATTCCAGTTTTCAGATTTTTCCCAGTTAGCCACATTCCATCCATACATAAATACGACTGGCAACATATCGGTCCTCCAAAGTTGCATGGTTCTATTTTGGTGCCTATAACCATAGTAGATTTTAAAAGAGAAAGAGTTAAAACAACTGCTTGAACTTTTTGGTCTTTTTGAGACAGGGTTTCACTATGCAGTTCAGGCTGACCTTGGACTCACTATGTAGTCCAGGTTGGCTTCGAACTTGCAGTGCTCTTCCTGCTTCAGCCTCCCAAGTGCTGGGATTGCAGTCATGCACCACCAACCTCGACTATCTGCTTGCATTTTTATGGCCCAAAACTGGCCTGTGTTCTTGAAGTATATTTTTGATCTAGCATTTATGCTGTCTAAATATTGGTGTATTATCTTGAGGATGGGATTCAAACATTATAATGGTATATATTGTTTCTATTGTATTATTCAAAGTGATATATCACTTTAGGAAGCTAATTCTAGGTTTTTATTTTATTTTAGGAAGCTGTTGGTAAATCTCCCCCAACCTGTGGAATGCAGCAGTGCTAAAGCACTCTATATCCCAGAGAATGAGACTCTAGAAGTCACCATGACTATGAAAAGAGAGTTGGACTTTATTAACTTTTTCTGAGATTGTATGAGTAAAGATAAATGCTAGTAAAAAGACACTGATGACAATTTTAAAACTTTGAAAGAATACTACCATTTTCTATATTCTCTTAATTATTCTGACATTTAGGAAAGGAAAAACATTCAATTCTAGTGATATTTAATCCCCAGCACCAAAAAAACAAAAAATGTCTTTACACTAATAATCATCAGCAATGTCTTTTAGGGTACTACGTTTACATTTAGTCAGTTCAAATCCTTGACATTCAAGAGAACTATAACAAACAGCATGGCACATTTACAAATCCTGTGCCCTTTCACTTCAATTTTTCTTCTTCATTGGACATGTCTATGAATTGTTCCAATATTCCCTGACTCTTCTGCACTATTGTATAAATTCATTTCACAATTATTTATTGATATATTATACTGTAACACTAGTGTAACTTGACATCACACATCATTGCAGAACTGTGGAATTAGCTAGTCATAAATCTTGAAAAGAGATGAACAATTAACATACGTTCCTCACATCAGTGTGAATTACTAAAGGAATAAATATTCAAGAAGATATTTTCTGGAGCTAATTATGTATATAGTTACCAAACATCTAGTTTGTGATGTAATCAAATAGAAAGATTAGATTGAGATCTTGGGAAAAGCAATTGCATTAAAACATTAAACTAGATCGCTGCACACAGGACCCAGCTCTACCAGTCCTGCAATTCAGCACGACCCAAGAATCAGCGCACCCATCAGGGGAATGCCCGGCCAGCCTCACAGGACACAGAGGGATGCAGTCCAGCCCAGATCAGCCCAGGATCCCAGAGCTGCTCCTCAGGGACTGACCAACATAGCTGCAGGGACTTGGAGAGCTTGGGCTCCCCACACCAGAGCACAGAGCGCACGCGAGCTCCATAATTCAGTGGAGTGGCTTGTGTGTGTGCCATCCCAGAGCTCACGGAACCCTGCCCAGCCGGGTTGCTCCCGGCACTGTAGGCCTGGGACTCGCCCAGGCTTACCCTGGCATAGCTGTTGCACTGAACTTGCAAACAGAATGAGGGGCTGGGCGGAGTCACTCCGGGTACACTCTGCCTAGCTCCCTGGGACTGGGAAGATTTGACCCCCACCCAGTTAAGGCAGAGGCTCCATCTGCACGCCCCAGGAGGCCGCCCTCCCTTGCTGTGAGCAGGACCCAGATCTACCAGGTCCCGCAATTCAGTGTGGCCCAAGAATCAGTGCAACCCTCAGAGGAACGCCTGGTCAGCCTCGCAGGACACAGAGCTACATAAGTTCTAGAAGAAAATGACAAAATGAAAGACCAAGAGTCAGTCTCAGTCCCCCAGCCCACAAAGAACAAACTCAAGAGACACTGAAATGGAAGACAGTGGGGGGTCACACTAATGGACATTCTGAAATGATAGAAAATGCAGGCAAGCATAGCTGTTGGGCTGAACTTGCGGACAGAACCAGGGAAGGGTTGGCATCATCCAGAGTACCCCGCCTAAATCCCTGGGACCAGGAGGCCTTGGCCCCCATCCAGTTAAGGCAGAGGCATCACCAGCATGCCCCAAAAGGCCGCCCTCTGTTACCGTGCACAGAACCCAGCCTACGGGGTCCCGCGATCCTGCATGCCCCAAGAATCAGCGCGAACCTCAGGGGAATGCCTGGCCAGCCTCACAGGACACAGACCCACATAGGTTCTAGAAGAAAATGACAAAACGAAAGACAAAGAGGCAGTCTCAGTCACCCAGCCCACAAAGAAGAAACCCAAGAGACACTGAAATGGAAGACAGTGGGAGTCACACAAATGCACTTTCTGAAATGATAGAAAATGCAATAAAGAAACAGTTCGATGAAGCTATAGAGAAATTCAAATCAGAAATATTCTCTCAGCTAAAAAATGAAATGAGAATCATTATTAAAGAAATGTTCTGTGTAACTAAAGAAGAGCAAGATAAAAAAATAGAAGAACTTACCAAAATGATTGAAACCTTGAATGAACAATATAAGACACAAAGAGAATGCATGAAACAGATGCAAAGGGAAATGCAGGAAATGAAAAAATCCACGGAAAGTTTGAAAAACCGCTTAAATGAAGCTGAAGATAGAATCTCAGATCTTGAAGACAGCATGGGAGATCATGGCCATGAAAGAAAAGATCTCCTAAAAATAGTAAGGAACCAAGAAACAACAATTCAACAGCTGCAAGACAATGCCAAGAAAAATAACATAAGATTAATAGGCATAAACGAAAAAGCAGGGGTCAATACTAATGACCTGCGAAGATTACTCACAGAAATAATAGCAGAAAACTTTCCAAACATGAACAGAGAATATGAAATACAGGTAACTGAGGCATACAGAACCCCAATTAACCACAACCAAAATAAATCCTCACCCAGACATATAATAATAAGGGTATCAAAAATACAGCACAAGAACAAAATACTAAAACCTGTCAGAGAAAAGAAACAGATCACCTATGAAAGAAAGCCTATCAGAATCACAGCAGACTTCTCAACACAAACACTTAAGTTAAGAAGAGCTTGGAGTGAAATATTTCAAATCCTGAAAGAAAATAACTTTCAACCCAGAATGATATACCCTGCAAAACTATCCTTAAAAACTGATGGAGAAATCAGATACTTTCATGACAAAGAAAAACTGAAGAAATTTATGGCCACCAAACCAACACTACAAAGAGTATGGAAAGATACTCTAGAAAGAGACAAGGATAACCACAATCTCAGGAACAACAACAAAAGGAAACCACTAAGCAGGGCAAGTAATTAAACAGAAAATGCAGAAAACCAGCAACAGAAAGATATCATGACAGGGATGAGCCAGTACACATCAGTTATATCAATCAATGTAAATGGTCTCAACTCACCAATAAAAAGAAACAGACTAGCAGAGTGGGTTAAGAAACAAAATCCAACAATATGCTGTGTACAAGAAACACATTTCACTCAAAAGGAAATTCACAGACTAAAAATCAAAGGCTGGAAAGCAATAATCCACACAACAGGAACCCAGAAAAAAGCAGGGATAGCTATTATGTTTGCAGACAATGCAAACTTCAAACCAAAAATGATCAAAAGAGATAAAGAAGGTCACTACATACTTGTGAGGGGAAAAATTCAAGAGGAAGAGATTACAATCATAAATATATATGCACCGAATATGGGAGCACCCAACTATGTAAGACAATTCTTAATTGACATGAAAAAACAAATAAACAATAATACAGTTATAACAGGGGAAGTTAACACCCCACTGTCACAGAGAGATAGATCAATCAAACAAAAAATCAGCAAAGAAATAGCAGAACAGAATCAAGCCTGTGAACAAATGGACCTAGTTGATGTATACCAAGTATTCCACCCATCAACATCAGAATACACATTCTTCTCAGCTGCACATGGGTCATTCTCTAAAATAGATCATATGCTGGTCCACAAAACAAGCTTAAGTAAATGCAAATGAACTGAAATAATCCCATGCATATTATCTGACCACAGCGCAGTAAAATTGGAAATGAACGCCAAAAAAAACTACAAAAACCGTATAAACACATGGAAATTAAATAACACCCTCCTAAACAACCAATGGGTCACAGAAGAGTTTAAGAAGAAATTAAACAATATCTACAATTGAATGAAAATGCAGATACAAATTACCGAAACCTGTGAGACACAATGAAAGCAGTCCTCAGAGGGAAATTTATAGCACTAAACTCTCATATCAGAAAAACGGAAAGAGCACACGTAAACAACCTAATGCTGCACCTCAAACTTCTAGAAAAAGAAAAGCAAGTCAAGTCCAAAGCCCAAAGAAGGGAGGAAATTATTAAGATTAGAGCAGAAATTAATGCAATTGAAACTAAGAAAACAATACAAAGAATTAAAGAATCAAAGAGTTGGTTCTTTGAAAGAGTAAACAAAATTGATAAACCCCTAGTAAACCTTATAAAGAAGAGGAAAGAAAAAACTCAGATCCATGCAATAAGAAATGAAAAGGGTGAAATCACTACAGACCTGGTGGAAATACAGATCATCAACACCTACTTTGAAAACCTTTACTCACATAGATTTGATAACACAGAAGAAATGGACAGATTCCTAGAAACCTATGAATTACCAAAGCTGAATCAAGAAGACGTAAAGCTGCTGAATAACCCAATTTCAGCTAATGAAATTGAAAATGTAATTAAGACCCTACCAACAAAGAAAAGCCCGGGCCCTGATGGATTCACTGCTGAATTCTATAAGAAATTTAGGGAAGACTTAATGCCAACACTCCTCAAAGTCTTCAATGAAATCAAAAGGGAAGCAAGTCTCCCTAACTCATTCCTGGAAACAAGAATTACCCTAATACCAAAACCAGAGAAAGACGCAACCAAAAAAGAAAATTATACGCCAATCTCCCTAATGAACATAGACGCAAAAATCCTCAATAAAATACTGGTAAATAGAATACAGCAAGTTATCAGAAAGATTATACACCACGATCAAGTGGGATTCATACCAGCAATGAAGGGATGGTTCAACATATGGCAATCAATACATATAATCCACCAAATCAACAGAGCCAAGGACAAGAACCACATGATCATCTCAATAGATGCTGAAAAAGCTTTCGACAAAATCCAACACCCATTCATGATCAAAACCCTACAGAAAATAGGAATCGATGGTCTCTACCTCAACCTGATAAAAGCCATATATCAGAAACCAACAGCCAACATCCTACTAAATGGAGAAAAACTGAAAACTTTCAACCTAAAATCAGGAACAAGACAAGGATGTCCATTATCACCACTCCTATTCAATATAGTCCTGGAAATATTAGCCAGAGCAATTAGACAAGAGAAAGAAATAAAGGGAATAAGAATAGGAAAGGAAGAAGTGAAATTATTATTATTTACAGACGATATGATACTCTACATAGAAGACCACCAAAAATCCATTAAAAGACTTCTAGAAGTAATAACCAAATTTAGTAATGTAGCTGGATACAAGGTGAACACTCAAAAATCAATAGCATTCCTGTACACAAACAACAAAGTCACTGAGAGAGAAATAAGGGAAACCACACCTTTCACTATAACATCCAAAAAAATGAAATACTTAGGAATCAATCTAACAAAGGAAGTA
>RJWM01015366.1:0-47706 GCA_004363535.1 Dasyprocta punctata
CATTGGAATCGTTTCCCCAGCTTGGTGGCTGCCGAGGAGCAGAGTAACGAAGGCATCAGAGACGGGCAAGCGCCAATCGCTGAGGCTCGAAGCCCTGGAGCCCCCCACAACAGTCCCTGACTTTTTGCTGCACACTTTTGAGAAGGGAGAAGAAAGGAGAGGAGAGAAGTCAAACAGTGCGAAGAGGACCTGGCTGGGCTGCTGTTCAGTTTTTTCTAATTCAGTTGTTAGCTGACAGAAGCAGAGTAAGTAAAGGAAACGAGAGCAGCTGGGAGGAGTCCCAAAGCGAGGCTTCTAGGCCCTGCGGGATTCTGCCTGGCCGCTGTCAGAGTGGCCTGGGACTGGCAGGAGGGAGGGATGCGGGGACGAGGGGTTGGAGATGGGGGGCTTACCTTGATGGAGGCCCCCGCAAACCGCGCCAGCTGTTTGATGTGCGCCCCTTTCTTCCCGATGATAGCGCCGACAGCCTGAGTCGGGATGAAGAGATTCACGATCTCCTGCTCCGGGTACTGAAAAGGCAGTCGGGACGGGCGACATCGTTACAACGGGGCCACCTTGGGCCTCGGCTGTTAGCCAGCACAATCTAGGAGCCCAAGGGGGAGACCGCAAGACACAGGGAAATGGGGAGATGCCGTGGGGCGCCCTCTGGGCTGCAGCCGGAGTGGACCTGCACACGGGCAGGATGCCTGCCAGTCCGAGCGCCCGCTCCCCTGGAGCCCCCGAATGTGGGGTGTGAACAGCTGTCTGTCATACGCAAGCCTGATAAGTTCTTTTCCTTTGTCCTCACCCAAGAAATAAAAACAGTACTAAGCACATGTGGTCTCAGCCAGGGTCCTGAGGACCTAGCAGAGGGAAAGGAAAGCTGCCCAGCCCCCCGGGTAGGCAGGAATCGAATCTGCACTGGCAACCAGCCCCGCGCTGACCGGACAGTGTGACGACCTCCCCGGAGACGGCCAGCCACCCATCCTGGGACCCCTGGGCACACAGATGACTCTTGGGCAAGGCTGCCAGCGGTCCTGGCTCCGGGCGTCTGTGGGAGAGACACGCCCCGCCTTGCTAGGCTTTGTTC
Source organism: Dasyprocta punctata (assembly GCA_004363535.1). Taxonomy (NCBI): domain Eukaryota; kingdom Metazoa; phylum Chordata; class Mammalia; order Rodentia; family Dasyproctidae; genus Dasyprocta; species Dasyprocta punctata. Next base: position 1,070 of record RJWM01015366.1, read on the forward strand.
AGACCACGGAGACCATGGGGGCTGGGGCAGAGTGAGGGGCACTCACGGAGTGATGGTGCGGGAACGGTCCAAACTGGTGATGGGGGTACAGGCTGGAGAAGTATCCGGAGTGGGTCTGCAGCAGAACAAAGTGGTTGATCCGTGAGTGGCCACTCCCACGGGACCACCACCCGGTGCCACCGTCACGTCCTCACACCTGTCCCTCTGTGTCTCACATTTCCGTTCTCCTTTCCCTCCTCGCACGGATGAAAACTTGGCAAGATGTCACCTGATCACACTAACCCTCTGGGCTGAGTGTTGGTTTCTAAGCCGAGCCATGCTTCAGGCTTCCTAGGAACTTGGCACCAGAGATGAGTACAGGCGCGCACACCCACACACAGAGCTCTGACTCGCCTCTGGGTAGAGACAGGGCCGGTGGTTTCTGTTTCCTGGGGAATGATGAGTGAGTCATGGACTACAGGGAACAGAGCGTCCTGGGACAATATCTAAGTCACTCGGAACCAGCGGACGTGCTCCTTGGGAAGACGGACCACTGAGCTCCACCAGAGAACTGCACAAAGGATGCAGAGACTTGAGAAACTGAGACAGATTGCGAATGAAGAAGAGAATGAATGAATGGATACAGTGGATACGAACACAGACAGAGGGACACAGGGAAGAAGAGGGCAGATGTGGACAGCAGAGAACAGAGCTCCTGGGGAAGATCTAAGTTTAACAAGTGGCTGCTCTTTAATGGAATACCTACAGTGGGCCAGGTACTGTGACATATCTTATATATATTTAATCCTCCCAGTCATACTGCAAGACAGGAACATCTGGTTTTATATGTACCTGTGGGCAGGACATTGGCCAGAGTCCCCAAAGTAGCTAACTACTTTACACAAGGCCCAGAGGCACCGATGTTCCTATTAGAGGAGACGGGGAGTGGCACACCTGCCTGCACAATGGCGCCCCAGGAAGACAACTACAACAGTGTGAGACACATATGATGTTTGGATTAGGGTACCCATTTTTTTTTGTACCAGAAATCGAACTCAAAACCTCAGGCAGATGCTTATACCACTGAGCTAAATCCCCAGCCGTATTTTTTGAGACAGGGTCTCACTGTGCAGTTCAGGCTGGCCTTGAACTCACTTTGTAGCCCAGGCTGATCTCAAACTCACAATGATCCTCCTGCCTCAGCCTCCCGACTGTTGGGATTACAGGTGCAGACCACTACAGGCCCAGCTGGCGACCCAGTTTTCAGTAAGGGTCCCCGACTTGTTTTTTCTCTGTCTCCCAAATCTTCAGCTGGACTCAGCTCCAGGTCGTGAAGTTCACCCCGTCTCCTACAGGACACAGCAGAACTGCTCCTCTTTTGACGGGCGCAGCGAGAGACACCGGAACCTGGGGCTACTGCCCCCACCACACCTGGCTCTGAGCCGCGGAGAGGCTGCAGTGATGCCTCATGCCCACAAGAGGGTGCTACAAGACTGGTGGTTTCAGGGCAACCCCAAATTTGGCAGGCAGGTGGGTGAAGAGGTTTCTTTCTTGAGGGCTACCTGGGAAGCCCATGGGCTCATGGGCTCCAGACGCTTCTATGTACAGGTCCCTGTCCTGTATCGCACACAACAGAAGGAAAATGTCTGCAGCCTTTCAGCTCAAAGTTCTGTCCTGGGCAAAGAGCGCTTCTGCCTTCCTCGCTCCTGAAGCATGGTCCCTGTGCCGTCACAGCAGAAATAGGTCTTTTCTGTTGCCATGTGCCTTTCCCTTCTAAGGCTTGTGTGAAACCAAGGACCGCATGGCTCCCACTCTGGGCCCACACAGTCCTAATATAAACCCGATCACATTTAGTCCTACCACTCAGGGTACAGAGTTTCATTAACTGTAGAAGGATAAGGAGGGCGACTCCCTTTTAGTCACGAGTCAGTTCCAAGACTGCTGTAAGGAAGGAAGCCTGAAGTCACTTCTAGCAGAGGCCCCGCCACGAGCCTCTGTGGCCGCAAGCTGGTTTTGGAGGCAGGAGACCTGGGTCTGACTCGCCAGCTCACCAAGCTGGGATGATGAGTACACCATCAGTGATCTGCAGCTCTTACAGTACTGCTGGGAGCATTCATTCAACAGTTCATTCATTCTTTCATTCAAAGCTCCTGGAGTGCCTAACGTGTGGGAGGTGCTGTTCCAGGTGCTGGGGACATAGTTATTGGGACAGAAACCGCCACGAGGGGATTTATGGCTCCTAGGAAGCAGATCTGAAAGGTGACTCTGGACAAGTGCTGTGGCGGAAATAAAGAGGATGGGAAGAGCGGCCGTGAAAGTGTGGTGGCCTGGGGCGGCGACCAGAATGGGGAGGCGCATGCAGGGTGGGGTTCTTAGAGGTCCAGAGGCAGGACCTGGCTTTCAGACGTGCTTCCTTGATGACCAGAAACACTGGCCTGCCAGAGACCCGAAGAAAACAGGCTGCAGTCACCTGACAGGGACTCGGGGAACCCCAACCCAGCGTACCCCAGGTTCTGTATGTGGGAGAAGCTACTTGATCAAGGCGTTGTAGGGAAGGTGCCCAGGTGCGCCCCAGCCGCCACCCGGCAGGCAGTGGCCTGAGTTATCGTCGTCCCAGCTCATTTCCAACTCTGCCTGAGTTTGACTCGGCTGGGGAACGGGTAGAGGACGAGGACGCATCACACAGCTGTGGAAATGCGAACGTGACACTGCAGCCGGGCCTGCTTTCCTGAGAGAACCGCAGCATCCGGGCTGAGCATGCGAGCAGCTGAGCTGTGACGTCAGGAGGCTCAGAAGCAGGAGGAAATGGAGAGGGAAGAGTGAGGAAAAGGGGCTGCAGACAGCAAGGACCAGGCTTAGGAATCCCACTCTGGCAGACTAAGCCCCCGGTAACCAGGGCCTGGGGCTGTGGGGAGGAAGGAGACCCGGTCAGAGTCGGGTGGTGGGGCCAGCGATTCCCTTCACAAGGGCACTGCCCCGCGCCAGACTGTGGGAGCACCTCTGTCCACGGTAGCTGCGTGCCCACCTCTGGGTGCCCCCGAGGACAACCAAGGAGGGCTGGGGGAGCTAGAAACCGGTAAGCTTGCCAAGACAAGTGAGATTTGAACACAGGTCTCTGTGCCTGACCCGAAGGTGTCAATAAAGTGCTTGCTGTTGGGTTTAAGTCCTGAATGGGTGATTCGAGCTTACTGGATGTGCGCACAAAGAACCAGCAGAACCAGCTGCATCAAAGATGGGAGCAGGCAAGCCAACGACCCCCAGAGCGTTTCAGAAATTTCTGCTTTTTGGTCTTTTTGAGACAGGGTTTTTTTTTGTTTTTTTTTTTTTTGGTCTTTTTGAGACAGGTTTCACTATGCAGTTCAGGCTGGCCTTGAACTTGCAATGATCCTCCTGCCTCAGCCTCCCGAGTGCTGGGACTGCAGGTGTGCACTACCATGCCGGGCCAGAAAATTCTGCTTCTGTTTCCTAGTGAGGTTCAAGAGGACAGTGCTGCAGTAAAACATGACTAGGCTGCTATGAGAAAAGACTACCGGACAGCTATACTGCTGACACCACTGAGGGCAGAAGCCTCGCAGAGGACGTTGCTGAAAAGCCTATGAATGCATCGGACACGGATGTGAAACACTCCTGCGAATCAAAAAGACAGAGCGAAGGAGTCGGAGTCGGACAGACACAAATCTACCGATTTACTATCCAAAGTGGAAATTCCAGAGGGGCTGGAGGAGAGGCAAAACTGAAATTAGTTACCGAACAGAAGGAAGGATCAGACTTTCCCCGAGTCGAAGAATTTAAACCCTCAAAGCAGAGCACGCATATTCAGATTTCTGAAGAGGAAGGTAAAATGCTGTAGGAAGGTCAAAAACCCTTACTTACAGACAGCAGAAAAGAGTGATCTACAAAAGAAAGAGAATCAGGCTGACAGCACGCTGACCTGGGAGGCAATGCTAGAAGTAGTTTTTGGAGTTCCAAAGGAAGGATGACCTGAGCATTTACAGAGACTCATGAACTTTCATTTATGTTAAGGAGGGGAAAAGGACATTTTTAGATAGAAAAGGTTTAGAAATTATGCTACTGAAGTACTATTTCCACAAAAAGTTGTCTGAGGAAACGTTCCAGCCAAACAACAAAGTCTAAATAAATAACTCAAACGGGAGAATAAGAGACACAAGAAATAAATAGTCATATATATATATGGAGAGAGAGAGAGATAAGAAATAGATTTTTTTTCCTTTTCTGGTGGTGCTGAGGGTCAAACTTACACGCTTGTAATGTTAGGCAAATACTCTACCACTGAGCTCTGAAATAAATAGTTTTAAGGGAAACTGTAAATCAATAAAGTAAGTGAAAAACTTACAAGAAACTGAAAGGCTATAATGGTCTTTCTTCAAACAAAGTTGCTAGGCCTAGATGTTTTATGGATAGAATTTACCAAATCTTCAAGGTGCAGAAAACCTCTATAATATTCTTTTTCTCCAACATAGAAAAAATTGGCTAGCTTCCCAATTCACTCTGAGAAAAAAAAAAAAATGAACAAACAAAAACCAAATAAAAATCAAGCTTGCAGTTATATCATCAAAGATGGTAGAAACTCCTGGTAACTGCTGTACAGACAGAGGTGACTGGAATACTACAGGGTCCAGAAATAAGGCTAAGTAGGAAGGCTCTGTACGCCGGAATTGGTGTTTTCAAGTTGACTAGGATGGCAGATTATTTAGTAAGTGATTTGGGGGTAACTGGGTATCCATTAGGAAAAAAACAGATCTTTATCTCAAAGTGTAAGTCAAGATAAACACTCTATGAATTACAGACATAAACTCCCCAGAGCCAATAACTAAAAATTAGTATAAGGAAACACAAGAGAATATTTTTAGTTTTGGATGGGAGAAGGTTTTTTTCCTTAGCATGACAAACAACAGTCAAAAAGCCACTTTAAAAAAAAATTACTTAAGTACCTTAATTCTTAAAATTTCTGTATTCTGTTAATGGAAAAAATCTGTGAATACTTAAAATGCATACACCCTTTTACTGTGGAAATTCTAGTCTTCAGAGATGTGACTTTCAGATGTAATCATACACTTGTGCAAAGACTTAAGTGTGAAGGACGCTCATTCTGACACTATTTGTAATGGAAAACCTAGGGTTAACTGAAACGTCTAAACACAGCGTGCTAGAAAAATTATGATAAATTAATGTAATGGAATATTATGTAGTCATTAAATAAATTAGATCTAGCTATGGACAGATAATCGATTGAATAAGATTGTAAGACTGCAAACCAAAACAAAAATATCCTTGTAATTCACAGTGTATCTTGTATTTGTATTGCTGAATAATGCAACCACATAATACATGGTCCTGTGCTGCGAAAACATTTTTCCAAAACATGTAAACACAACAGTGTTGTACTTCTAAGGAAGTAAAAGAAGGGTAACAGAAGGAAGACTAACAGGAAATTTTAAAATTTTACTTCATATTAATTCATTTGTTCACTATAATATATATGTTTGAAATGATACGGCACAAGACACCATAATTAAAGCATGAACAATGAATGAGAAGCTGGTGGGAAATATTTACAGATGACCAGCAGTAACAGCCTTACTAAGTCATGAGCTGCTAGAAGTCATTAAGATTAACAAGAGATGCTAGCAGCAGTAGCTACGATTCAGAGTGGTTACTACACACGGACCCATTCAGTGATCCTTGCCACAGCCCCAGGAAGCACATGTCACTAGCTCTGTCTTCCAGACAGTTTACCGACACACACACACTTGCCCACGGTCAAGAGCTGCATAAGCCAGTGCAGGATTTGAATGCAGGTGGTCTGGTCCAGAACCTGAGCTATTTCGGTACAGAGTAATGGGCAAGAAATACTGTGAGTCAATTAGAGAAAAAAATTTACTAGAGAGGAGAAAAATGGCTAGAAACCCTAAAACTGATCTCATGATAAAAAAACCAAACAAACAGTATTTTCAAATAACAGACTACAAAGAATAACTCACTGGTAGTGAGGGTATGGGAACTAAACCCCTGCTCTGTCATATACTCTCGTTGGAATAAAAACAACAACAACAACAACAAAAAAAAACACCTCGAGACTGAATCCAGGAAGCTCTGAGCTACTTCCCTACTCTTTCTTATTTTATTTTGAGGCCAGGTTTCTCTAAGTTGCCCAGGTAATCCTCGTGCCTCAGCCTCCCCTCAATACATATCCTATGTACTAAAATTTACATACTAGGTATCAGTTTGTAAAATTTACGCATTCTTTGACTTGGCACTTCTATTTCCAGGAACTCATTCTGAGGATATAACTGGGTAAGAGTGAAGATATACATATGTGAGGATTCCTACTGTAAGGTGAAAATTTGGGCTACAGGTATTATATATAACTATATTATCCCTATTCCTGTATCCATGGACATAGAAGCACTGATTATCTCTAAGAAAAAACCTGCACTCTCTACATTGTTGTACTATGTGCTTCTTAAATACTGTATTAATTTCTATAAACAGAACTAGTTCACAGTGACATCTTTATATATACACACATACACATTTACTTCCAGAGTTTAGTGCCCACCCTCTGAGTGTGATGTGGCAAAGCAACAGTATTTTTTTTGTTTTTGTTTTTGTTCTTTGTCTTTTTTTGAAACAGGGTCTCACTATGCAGTTCATGCTGGTCTTGAGCTCACTTTGTAACCAGAGCTGGTCTTAAACTCCAACAATCCTGCCTCAGCCTCCCGAGTACTGGGATTACAGGTATGAGCCACCACACCCGGCTCAGAGCAGTAGTTTTGTGCTGTATGCAAATCACCAAGAAGTACACTAGTTCCCTGAAACTTGAGTCCTATGTGACAAGAAAACAAGACCTGGGCCACGGCAAGGGCACAGCCTGCACGGCCTCTCACGTGTGACCAGTCCCCACACAGGCGCCGCCCACCCTGGCTCCATGGGCTCCACAAGGCACGCGTGCTCTTCGATTAGATGCCAGTGCAGAGCCACTGAAGATCAGGACTCAGTGGCTTTTAGTTGAAAAAACGAAATCTTACTTAAAACTTACTTTACAAAGGGACATGTTTTCGTAAAATAGGTAGTCTACCACTTTAGGGAAAATATCAAGTGTAAAAAAGCTTTCTGACTGGCAAAACCTGTTTCTAAGCTCATAAAATATCTGCTATCACATGAAAGCTCCTCTGACTTGAGTTTAGGAATTAGCAAACTTTTTCCATAAAAAGCCAAATAAATATTTTAGGTTATGAAGACTACATGGCCTCTAAGGCACTGACTTAACTCTGCCACTATAGTGGGAAAGCAGAAAGAAAAAATATGGGACCAAAGAGCAATCACTGTGTCCCAATCAAACTCATTTTCTGATTTTTGGTGTGTGGGGTGTGTTACAGGAATGGAACTCAGGACCTTGCATTTGCCGGGCAGTTGCTTGTACTGCTGAGCTATATCCCTGGCCCAAAACTTAAGTTTCTTTTTTTTTTTTTTCATTTTCAAAAGTAACTGATGGGCCAGATTTGGCCATAGGCTATCACCAGACCCTATTTAGATGATCGGTTTGAGAAGTGATCTTTTTTTTTTTGCTTTCGGAGCTGGAGATCCAACCCAGGACCACCAAGCTGCACCCCCAGGCCCCTAGTGGCCTGTTTTACTAGGCCTTTCCCCTCGAGGACCTCAACCACAGTGATCAGGTCATTAGATCTACGGCAAAGGTCCGGGCACACACACGTCCCTGACCTCTCCCCGGTCATGAAGCCATGTGACTGTACCAGCCGCCACCACCTCTTCCACCACCTCTTCCAGCCCCTCGCCCACAAATCCACAGGAACTCGGTGCTGGGCTCCATCCTTTAGCTGAAGGGAAAATGGGTCTGACAGGGGAGATGGCACAGAGTGGTGCAGAAACGCCTCGAAGAGTGAAGCTGAGCACGACTGTAGGAGGGCGCGTGCCTGGGACCAAGGAGGACGTGGGTGCCAGCTCGCATCTGTGCTCTGCCAGCTGAGAGCCGTGGTGGCAGAGGGAGTTGACAGACAGACAGATAGACAGCTCCTGGACTTCACAACGCAACGCGTGCACCACAGACCCCTCCGGGAGGAAAGCAATGATCTAAGGTAATGCTCACTCGCCCACCCAGTTCTTCCCATGTAAGCAAGAGGAGGAGTGTGCTTAGAAAATAAGCAATGTGAACAGAGAAACTGCAGAAATGAGAAACAGAGCTGTCAAGGACCCTAAGTCCCAATCCGGCAGCGTACTGATCTTGAATAATGCTCGAGAATGAGAGCCACAAATGGAAAAGATACCATTCACATTTCTTCTGTCGTGAATTATTTATTCAAACAATACTTACTGAGAACCAACTAAATACCAGGCATTGTACTGTTTAGACACAAACACTGTCATAATCTCTTTTCAAAGCTGCATATTAATATAATGTATTTGAATTATAGTCATATGCATATGGAAGCATTATGTGTATTTTTCAGAATCATTTGGGTACCCTAATAAGTTACTAATGCTCATGAGGATCTTGTTTTAGCTAAACCTTTTTTTTTTCCTCAGATGATAAACAGGCTCTTAGTGAACGAAACTGCTAGGTTTTTCTTTTGTAGACGTGACTCACACTGTGCCTAAGAGTACACGCTGAGAAGACGTGCACTACGGATCCGCCCACGTCCTAAGACGTTAATCCTACGATCGAACCATCGGGACGGCCTCGGCGGGAAGCTCTCGCCCTGACTCCACCTGGCAGAGCACTGGTGCTGCCTGGAGGTGCCCAGACCTCTGATGCGCAGCTACTTACGGCGAAGGGGTGGTAGGGGGCAGTGGGGGGAGCCCCTCGGGGCCCTGCTGGCGGAGGCAGCACAGACAGTCCTGTTGAAAAGATGCCAAGTGCGCTGAGGTTCAGCCCTGGTATCAGATTGGCTTGTTGCTGGGAACAGAAATGGAGAACACAGATGAGGGGAGGAGACCGGGGAGGCCCCGCTTGGCTGGGTCGCGCTCCTTCTCTCGTCTGGAGAACCAGCGTCTCCCTCTCAGCTCTGCCCTGGCCGGGGACCTTTCCACCTTGCAGTGGAGGCGGACACCCAGCCCCAGTCTGACCATGGACGGCGCTCCTTCAAAGCCTCTCTGTAGCCCTGGCGATTCTACACCTTAACCTGGGGAAGGAGGGCTTCCTGGGGACGCAGGCCTCTTCCCAGTCTCGCTCCGGCCTACTCCTCATTCCCGCCCTGCTCACTCTGGTTCCCTAGACACCCCACATTCTCTCAGCCCTGGGTCTCCCCTGAGAGCTTCTCTCCCACCTCGCCCAGCTAAGTCCTCCCCTGGGTCCCCTCGTGCATAAAGCATCTTCTCACCCTGAAGATCTCAGCCAAAGGCACAGTCTGTGCTCCCCTAAAAGTTTAGCCAGGTTTCCTTAGAACAGCACTGATCATGTGCTGTTTCCATCAGCTGCTTAAAGCTGTCTTTCCCTTTGGGCCATAATGTCCTCAAGGACACAGGCTGTTTTACTTAGCTGTGCGATCTCAGTGCCTGGTACATAGTAAGTACTCAATAAATATTTGTTAAAGGATACAGTGAAAACAAATTGAGAACTCAAGTTTTTTCCCTAACTCTAACTATGCACAGAGCAAACCCTGTGGAGACCACAGTGGTAAACTCCCCCATCCAGGTGAGGTGAGGAGGCCCACTGGTCCCTTCATCACATAGTTGCCAGCTTCATGATCGTCTCGGCTGCTTATTTCACACTTAAACCCAGGGATGCACCGATAGGCGGAGGCGCATCGCCACCACACAGCCTGTCAGAGGCAGAAGGAACACCGTCGCCACCTGGCGCTCACCTTTGCCTCCCTCCACAGGAAGCAGTTTTCTGACACTGCCTACTTCATTCTCTGTGTGGCCACAATCTCCCGTCACTCACATACTTTGAGAACAGTTATACTGGAACAGAACCAGGATCCTTCACCTTGCCTCTGCCTCATTTGCTGTGTAAGACCTGGGAATTCTGTGATTCATCTGTCCGAGCACGGCTTTGGTACAGACATGAATGAATCTAAGTGATACGCTCAGGTTGTGATACTTGGAGCACACCGGCTCTTTTGAGCATTTCCAGGTGTACAGGGAAAGAGCTGTGTACTGTAAGATGTCAAGAGCCCAAACGAGAAAAACAAGCCGGCACGGTGGTACACGCCTGTAAGCCCAGCACTCTGGAAACCCAGACAGGAAGATCATGAGCTTGAGACCAGCCTGGGCTCCAAGGAGAGTCCAACGTCACAGTGAGACCCACCTTAAAAGAAATATGCCCAAACACGGGGAGGTCACACAGTCTCCTCCTCCAACCCTCCTCATCCTGTCCTGCAGTATGATGTGAGCGAGCTGTTCAGGTAGGCACTGGGGTGACGAAGGGGACAGGGTGCAGAGCGGGGTAGAGGACACTGGGAAGGACGGCGGTGAGGGAGCTGGGGTCGTCCCACAGAGCTCTTTATCAACCTTTCTTCCTCTGCCCAGTGCCGCCAGCTCTGGAGTCGTGTCAGTCATCTGCAGGGTGCGGGTGGGCAGGGTATGGAGCAAACAACTGGCCACGGGTGGGCAGCTGGGCAGGGAGGGGCTCATCGCAGCACCCTGCCCCTTCTGGGTCAGTTAGGAATCACGCCGTGTGCCGAGCCTGGCTCTGCTGAGGAATGATTCTTTTTAAGATTATTAGAATGCAAGACTGGTGTCTCCTCATTATCAAGTGGGAGCTAGGTAGCAAGCACAGGAAGAATAAACCCAAACTAGTCTGCTAGGAGTACTAGTGAGTGCTTAAGCGGTGACAGCGTTTATTAGGTGGTCTAAAAGTGCAGGTCAGCAAGTAAGAGATGTGAATCAGATTGTTTTTTTTTTGTTTTTTTTTTTTTTGTCTTTTTAAGACAGAGTCTTGCTATGCAGTTCAGGCTGGCCATGAGCTCACTTTGTAGCTTAGGCTGGTCTCGAACTTGCAATGATCCTCCTGCCTCAGCCTCCCAAGTGCTGGGATTACAGGCATGCACCACCACACCTGGCTCAGAAGTTAATTTTAAAGCTATATATATATGTATGATGATATTACAGAAAGTAGGGGGGAAAAATCCTATTTTCCTAACCTACTAGCTATTTTTAGTTTTTTTTTTTTTTTTTGGTACCAGGGATCGAACTCACAACTTCACACCTGCCAGGCAGGTGCTTATGCCACTGAGCTAAGTCCCTGGCCCTTTAATTTTTGTAGACAGTCTCCTAATCTGTTTTTTTTTTTTCTAATCATTTTGATCCATATTATTTTACACAGTTTATAACCCCAGTCTGATCTTTTTCTTAAGAAACACTATAGCACAAGCAGCTTTTCATTTTACCACCTTCGAAGTTATTACTGTAATGGCTTCACACTACTGTGTCCAGCTTTGTGTCTGTCGTAATTCCTCAGCTGTTTCCGGATTGCTCTAACGTGTCTACGCTAGGGTCTCGGGGAGACTATATCCCGACTGGAAGGCACTGCCTCATTAGCTCAGAGGCGGCTCTCCTCAGGGAGGCTTGGCTCCTTCCCGGGGACACACGGAAACCAGCAGAGCGGCCGCGCCAGGCACTCACGTGCACGGCCAGCACGTCGTTCTCGAAGGCCTCGCGCAGCTTCTTCATGATCTCCGCCTCGGCACTGGCGCAGGCTTCCACCGTGCCCTTCACCGTGATGGTTCGCTCGGGGTTGTAGATGCTCAAATCCTGCAAACTGGCCAGCGGGAAAAAGAAAGCAATTACGTTCCAGAAAAATCACGAAGAAGTTTTGGCGCATGGCAAGACAGGATTTTCCGCATGAAACTTCCTGTCTTACTGGTGACTGAGATCGTATCCAGTGGGGCATGTTTTACTGGCATTAATGTATTTGTTTTTGATGATGATGGAGACAATTACATCGCTTACGGTTATATTCTCAGTCTAGGGAAAAACGGATGAATGAATGGGGCCTAGCAAAATGTTCACGTTATTCATTACGGGACCCAATCTGAAGGGGTAGCTTACGATGAGATTGTGATCTTGGTCCCTGTCTCGTGCTCAATTTTCTTCAAATTTCTGCCTTCTTTGCCAATCAGTCTTCCAACCAAGCCATTGTGGGCCAAGATTTTCAGAGGAATCTCTTCAGCTCTAAAAGAGAGAGGAGCAATTATTTAACACTCAGGAGAGACACAAGGGTTGCCTCTGAAGAGCCACTGCCCTGCTTTTCTCTTATGAATGGAAGCTGAGTGGTCCCGGTACCACACGGCCAAGGGTACCAAGTGGAGAGGCCAGGCCCCTCACCAACTGCAGCTCGTGAATTCTGATTAACATAAACTAAAACCACGATAATTCTACTTCCTTACAGTAATTGGTTGGAAGTGGGTCCACGAGGCAAATCTGGCCAAAAAGCTGTGAGTTAGAAATAGAACTATCATATAATCCAACAATCCCACTTCTAGATCTGAAAGAACTGAAAACAAGTTCTTAAAAAAGAACTATTTATAAAACCCATGTTCATGGCAGCACTATTCACAAGAGCCCAGAGCCAACAGCTCAAAATATCTATCAGCGAATAAATAGATAAGCCAACGTGGTATATGTACACATACATAGAACTACTACTCTTCCTTATTTAGAAAAAGAAAAGAAAACCTGGTGGTGTGCTACAATACGGATGGCCCTTGAGGACAGCATGTCTAGTGAAATAAACCAGTCACAGAAAGACAAACACTGCATGATTCCACTTATATAAGGCATCTCCAGTAGTCAAATCCACGAAGACAGGACGTAGAGCAGTTGTTCACCAGTGGTGAAGAAAGGACGACAGGAGTGTTAATGGGCACAGAACTTCAGATCTGCCAGACGAAAACCTCTGGAAATCTATCTCACAACAATGTGAATCAACAACACTTCAACACTATGGAACTGAACACTTAAAAATGGTTAAGATGATAAATTTTAAAGATGACCTCTTTTTTAAGTGCAGAGGATTTTTCTGTGGAGACACAAGATCTGAATCACTACGACTGTCCAACCAGTACCGTGGTAAGGAAAGCTAGGCAGCAAAACGTACCAGTCTTTGAGCCCATGATTCAGCTGACCCTGGTGGGAGTCATGTTAGCTTTAGGACTTTCTGCTATGTGACATAGTCATTTATTTTTATTTTTTTGGGACAGGGTCTCATTTTGTAGTGCAGACTGGCCTTGACCTACCATGTAGCCCAGGCTGGCCTTGAATTCACAGCAATCCTCTTGTCTCAGCCTCCCGAGTGTTAGATTATAGGCCACCGCACCTGGCTGTTTTTTTTTTTTTTTTAGTTATTTCTTACTACTCACATCACTTGTGTTTTCTATTACTGGAGACCAAGAGCAGCTAACAGTTGCATTGCTAGTGTCTCAAACTAAACGGGATGCTTGAAGAAACTAGGTTTGTAACTTTTAGAAGGCGGGGACTTTTTCAGTTTTGTTCACTGAGTTCCAAGCACATAGAGTAATGCTGGGACATGGTAACTGCTCAATAAATACTTGGTGGATGAAGGAAAATAATTCTGAATGCCACCTTTTACCTTCCACTTCTATTACTCCTCTTTGGGGCTCTGTCACCTACACAGGAAAGCCTTCTCTGAAACCCTTTCAAGTCCTTTCCTGTCCCCTTGTTATGGTTGATATATTGTGTCAACTTGAGTTTAGAAGTTTAACTGAGAGACTCAGCAGGGAGCCAGGGTTGTTACTTTGTAAATATCCTCATCCTGTGCAAAGGAAGACAAGGAGATTCCTGAATGCTACACTCACCCTTGGGGGGGGTGTGTGTGGCCTGTGTACAATTTAAGGGAGGAGAAGAGGCTTGCTCTGGCCCCCTTTTTGCTCTGGCTGCTGCTTTGAAGTGTTGCCCCTGTGCCATGGCACCCTGCTTTGGAGCCAGCTGATTATGGACTGAAACCTCCAAAAACTGTAAACTAAATAAACCTTTCCTTCCTTAATTTTGGGTGTCAGGAGTTTTGGTTACTCAAGACACTCCTCAAACCCGGATTAGGGCCTCTCATTACACACAGACATAAAAAGCTGCATGGCTCTGCTGCAGCATTTGTCACCCTGCACTTCATGGTCATTATTTGCTTAATGCATGTCCCTCCCTCTGGAATCCAAGGGCCACCAAAGCAAGGGCTGGATCTTGCTCATGGTTGCATTTTTAACACCAAGCAAAATGCTCGGTGTGATGCAGGCGCTCGGGAAAATTCACTTCAAAGACATTCAAACTATCTTGGCTCCACATAAAAACATTAAAATTTAATTAACAAATCAGTCTTTTTGACTACTTAGAATTTTTTTAGGTTGCTTGTACCTAGGTCCAAGGACCAAGAAAGGTGTTACCATAAAACCCTCAATAATTTGGAAAGACGGAAGGGTTTCCTCAGTTTAAACAATGGCATTTGTTAGCATTTCAGAAGCCCCAAATAAAGCAACTGATGCATAAATGAAAGATTTGAGTCTCTTATGAAATTTGAGAATAATTTTGTAGTGCTGCTCATTTAAAAATGATTTTCATCTTCTTAGTTTTGGACCAACTATGCTTGATATGATTTGCCAAATTCATTTTACATTTAAATCATCCTCACAGGTTCTCTATAAAACTGCTACTACTGCCCACAGATTTGCCAAACCGACAGTTTTTTTTTTAAATATATTGTTGGCTGGGGATATAGCTTAGCAGCAAAGAGCCTGCCTGACAAGCGCAGTCGTGAGTTCGATTCCCAGTACAAGAAAAACCAAAAAAAAAAAAGAGAAAAAAAACTATACTGTTAAATCAGGCATGGTGGCACACGCCTGTAATCTCAGCACTTGGGAGGCTGAGGCAGGAGGATTGTTGTGAGTTTGAAACTAGCCTGGGCTACAAAGTGAGCTCAAGGCCAGCCTGAACTGCATAGTGAGACCCTGTCTCAAAAACACAAAACAAAAACTATATTGTTTATTCTATTTCCATCTATTCATTTATAATACAAAAATCAACTCATTTAGTAAGAAATTGTATTGGCCATTCAAACTGACACAAAGCTCAATTATGCTGTGGACGCTTAAGAAGTATTTCACAAAAGAAAAGGAAGCAGGAGATAGAAGAAAAAAAAGAAAGAGGAGTAAAACAACCATTTGGAAACCACCTTCTCTGACTGGAGGAAATCAAATCTAATTTTATTTTATTTTATTTATTTATTTGGTACTGGGGATCAAACTCACAACCTCACGCTTGCCAGGCAGGCACTTACACAACTGAGCTAAATCCCTGACCCTATTTTTTGAGACAGGGTCTCACTATGCAGTTCAGGCTGGCCTCGAACTCACTTTGTAGCCCACGCTGGTCTCAAACTCATGAACATCCTCCTGCCTCATCAAATCTAATTTTAAAAACCACAAATGGTTGAGAAGCCTGAAGGAAAAGAAAAATCTTCTTCCAAAACACTAAGGGATGGCTTTGGTGACAATCTACCTTCTATACCTACAGTGTCCATTAAGATAAATGGTAGTCATATACATGGCTATTTAAATTAAAATTAATTGAAATACAACACTCAGTTTCTCCACAGCACATTTCCAGTACTCAACAGCAACACACGACTCGTGCTTATTTCACTGCACAGGGTGGACACAGAATGCTCCCATCACTGCAAGTTCTACTGGACAGCACGTGTGTGCTTGTGCCTGCTGCTAGGTGATGGAAACATTCGGATCACCAAAATGCAGGTGAAGCACAACTATACTGGGGCCTGGGATACAGCTCAGTGGCACAGCGCCTGCCTGGCAAGCACGAGGTTGTGAGTTTAATCCCCAGTATTGGGGGAAAAAAAAAAAAGAAAAAAGAAACCCCACCATACTGTAAATGTATTCTTCGTGGGAACCTATTTCATAAATATAACATCTATCTCCCCCACTCCAAGCCTCATTTTCTTTCCTGAGTAACAGACGTAAGAGGGTTTTTTTGGTTTGGATTTTTTGAGACAGGGTCTCACTATGTAGTTCAGCATGGCCCTGAGCTCATTATGTACGCCAGGTCGGCCTCGAACTCACAGTGACCCACTTGTCTCAGTCTCCCGAGTGTTGGGATTACAGGCGTGGGCCACCTCGCTCGGTTCAACCTAGAGGCTTGGACACAGCTCTCACTCTTAATCTGCGGGCGATCCGGGCATGGTGTACAAACTCACAGTTTGGTCTCATCGGCCTCTTTCTGCATGATTTCAAGGATCATGCGGCAGGCTTCAGACGTCCCCTCTGGGGTGGCATGGATGGTGACGGGCTTCTCCGCAGCCCCAGAGTTCTCCTTCCTGTGGATGTCTACCCTGTAGGGAAGAGTCACGAGCCGTAAGCAGGTCAGCACCTGGGAACGGACCCGAGTCCCGAGGACAGTCTCACGCCAGCTCACGGACGGCAAGGACACAGGCAAGAAAGCATCATCAGTTCGTGTGTAACAGCCCTTCCCCCAAGGAGGAGGCAAGCAGTGCAGAGGGTCCCACGCCAAACTGTAATCCTTTGCCGCTCCTCTTAAAAGGGGACCGTTCTTACAGGACAGCCGCGTGACCAAGGCGCCGAGCCAGCTTGGTAGGGCAGCCAGTTTGATAAATGAAGTATTCTGTGCAGTCTTTCCGACGACTGCAGAAGTGAGGAGTAAAACGGGAAGGGTAACACTGCACACTGGCACAGTGCCGGGCTCTGAACTGATTGCAGCTTTTAAAAGCCGTATGTTAATCCAAATCCAAACACCAAATTCAAGCAGGCTTTATAGATCGGAGAGTGGATAGAACACAGAGGCATGCCCTCTCCCTGCCTCTCTAAGTTTTCTGCTCCCTGTTCATTAGCAGCCTGCCTTCTCCTAGGCTCTTAAAACTAATGGCTCAAGAGCTTGATGACTTTTATCAGACATCCTTGGGTAGCTGTGTCCCTACTTGTTTTTGTTAACTTTCAAAGTCACATAATTGATTCTAGCCCATTTTACTCTGGCTGTTAGAAAGCCAGGTCTTCAGCCTACTTCTTAAAAATGGGTACATACTTTGAGAATTGATCTCGCTTTGATTAGAACTTGTTCTAATTTTTAAAACCCACCTTAAGCAATTTTTGGAATAAAAGGAGATACAAGAAAAAATAATTTTAACAGTGAAATGAACCTGGTAAGAAAGAAAGGGTATGTTAAAAAAAAAAAAAAAAGGAGAGAAAGGAAGGGCTGAGTTTTACAGTAAAAGGAACAGACAGTAACCCCACTTCTTTACTATTTCATCATTTCTCTCCTAAGATTATACATTCGGAACCTCACCTATACTACTGTCTAGTCTTGGGGGAGAAAACTGTATTTTTTCTTTCAGGGTGCAAGACACTCAGTAAATGACCTGCATAAAATGCCCCAGCACATGCACAGTACTGCTATGTGCTAGTAACTTGGTGCTGTGCACTTTACAACATTCTTTTGTATCAATGATTTCATTCGATCTATCTCATTATATTAATTCTCATAATAATCCTGGCAAAACACAGTCATCTTTTTACAAAAGAAGCAATTGATGTACAGAGGTTAATTTTTTTCCCCCCGAGATCATATAGTCATTAGGTGGTAAACTTGAGCATGACTCACAGTTTTCAAGTCCTATACTGTGGTTTTATGCACCGACTAAAATCACTAACTCCCTAAGTCGTTTTATGCATAGCTCCTTCTACCTACCGGGCCAGTGCCCTAACCACAGAGGACGCGGAGCAGAAAGTCAGCGTACTTTCTCTCTTGGTCCCTGCAGCAGTGACTCACCACCTCTACGTGAGACTACCTAGGTGGTCTCAAAGAACAGCTACCCCAAGGGCTGTGACTCAGGGCAGGAAGAGCTCAGCCCAGCAGGTTCTAGGATCGCACAGATCCCCGACCTGGGCTGCTGCAGGCCTGGCCACACTCTCAGCCTGAGTTATTAGCTGATGGGAACTATGGTTGGCTGTGAGGTCATCGGCTTTTCAGGGTGTGTCTGTTATGCTATTAGCATAAAAGCTCATCCCTCAGGGCCCCCAGCTCGCTGTTAGTCTGTTAGTAGTTCTGTTCAAAGCCACTGTCCCATTCAGCACGGCACCCACAGTGACCTAAGGGTGCCTGAGACCCACCAGCACAGGGGACCCCTCAAGAGAAGCAAAGGAAGCCCCGGAGGCACGTACCGGGACTGGGTCTGCTTAGTGATGTTCTTTATGGTCAAGCCCTCCTTTCCGATGATGGCACCAACAAACTGGGTGGGGACCAGGATCCGCAGCGGGAAATCAATCTGTCTGGCCTGAGAAGAGCCCCCAGGGGCGTGGCCTTGCTCCCGGGAAGAGTGGTCCCCACGCTGGGCTCCCTGAGGGGGCGAAGGGGAGCTCACCTCTTCATCTGGGATGTAGGAAATCTTGAAGGAGTAGTTCTCAAACTGATGCCCACTTAGCTTCTCCATGGCTCTGAAATGAGCAGGGGTGGGAGAGCTCTGTCAGAGAGCAGCATCGAGAATGACCCTCCTGGGGACTCATCTGTTCACTCAGCTCACTGGGTGTTAAGGTGGGTGCGGTGCCAGGCCCCAAGGATCAGCACCGAACAAGACAAACGCCATCTTCGCTCCTCGGAGCTGGCAGCTACCAATCAGACAAGCAGCCACAGTGCATATGCTTGGTCAGATCTCAAAAACCATTTTGTGTTTGCTTTTTCAGAAACCATCTAAAGCCGTAGCTCCCTCACCACCAACAACAAAGTTATGGCTCCTTTTTTCTAATTTTAATTCATGCCTATGATTAAACACAGAAATAGGTAAGTACAAATTTAAGAATCCAGACCATTCTGAATCTTTTCTATCTTCCTTAAATATAAAATGCATTAATACTACCATATAGTATTTTCTAACCTCTAAAAAAGTTACTACTCTATCGGGCCACATCATTAAATATCTTGTGATATATAATTTTCAATGGCTGCCTAACATCCTGTTGGTTTCATATGCCATAGGTTTTGCAACTGATCCTCCATTGTTATGTATGTGTGTTGTGTCCAATCCTTACGGTTACACAGTGTCTCTGTGGGCACCTTTGCAACTACACCTTCACACACAGGACAAATTCCTAATAGAATTACTGAGTCAGAGAATACTGAATTCTATCATTACTCTCAGGTGCTGCCCAGTGACCTTCTGGAGGATATCAACATTTACTTTCCATAGGAGTTTCAGGGAAGCGTTTATGTTCCCAGTCCCTCAAAGCACAGAGCACTGTCATTTAAAAGCTGTTACCAACACAGGAAGGTATAATTGATAGCCCAGGCAACAGAACGGCATGTACAGATGTCTACTAAAGTGGCAGCTGGACGAAGCCTGCAATGGTGAGCTGCTGGTGTATACGTATGCATGCAAAAGGTAACAGCAAATGAACTATTTCTTTCTTCAGTGTAAAACTGACTTTCTGAAAAGTGCTGGCATCAGAATGAGTTAGTTAAATATGTCTTTATGCGTGTTGAAAACCTGCAAAAGAAGCACAATACAGCCCCAGGAAGACATATAACCGAGCTTATGATGCTTCTAAGCATGACCACTTGTGACTAGCTTCTGTTAATGATGACCTGACTTGACAGGCACTTCAAGGATCTACCACAAAAATGAATTTCTTTTTTTTTCTTTTTTTTTTTTGGTTTTGTTTTAAAAACTCAATTCGAAAAAAAAGGAAGGAAAAAAACCTCTTCAATCCCATAGTTGTTAATAGCTAAGCTGAAAATCAGCCATCAGTAAAGCAAGGTAGTAATGAACTTGGATTGGGACAAGAATGGGGGCAGGAGGAAAGCACCACAGCCATGTCCTACTCGGAGTCAATCTACCCTACCACTGCCACCGAGGTAGAACCTCTTTTCAGTACTGCACATAGAAAAACTGATGTTTCAGTATCCATCCAACAAGTGTAGAAAGAAAAGGACTCACGCACCTTCCTCAGGGTGCAAAGGACTCTTCAGGTAAAAGAATTTCCAAGTAGCTGTCGAAGCAGAGTCGAGAAGACAAGGTGTCATGGAGCTGGTGGTGCCCTCGATTTCTGGTCATGCTAAGATATGGCCTCTGCCTTGGTTTGGATTGGATGCCAAAGCTCAACATCTTTCAAGGAGAATCTCTATGCAATCAGCAAACGCTCTGGGTATAGGTGCCCTGACGCGCTACTGACATGGCGAAGGCCACAGCAACACCCGGGATCTGTACCAGGATGTCTAAAATACCTCAGGTGCCACACAGCTCCTGAGCTGTCATGGTCCAAGGGGACATAAATCAGCCTCCATAGATCTTTCCAGAAAGAGTTTATAAACACAGACCTCAGCAGAATACCAAAGCAAAACGAAAATAAATTTGAAAGGAAATGAGCTCAAATCCACTTACATTTTTGCTTCTTCTCTCGTTGCATACGTGACATTGACAACGGCAGTTTCTGTGTCTGTGTTGACTAGGGAAGAAGCAAAATCTGTGTTACCGTTTTAAAGAAAGCCGTCACCCCATGGCTCAAGGCAGACAAAGACACACACGAAATACCTCACCACCTGAACTCCGTAGTTATTTTGGGTTTCTATACTTCCTCCTGTCCTTCGCAGCAATTTGTAATCAGCCGTGCACAACACATTTGTAACCCTTTGCATATATAACCCAGAGCTATAGTTCTCATTTATTCTATGAAGACTCCTGTGTGAATACTTACGTATGTCTACTTTCTTGGTCATTTCATTTTTAATTCTACATAGAGCTGCAGTGAACAAATGTGCTACAATTTGCCTAACCATTCCTCCAAAATGGCAAATCGGTCATTCCCAGCATTTGCTATTCTATCATTGCTAAAAATCACTTATTACAAAATCTCATTTGATTTTGTATCCTTCTGAATTATTTTTTTAGGCTAAAATCACAAAAGAAAAAATGGATAAAAGAAGAATTTTTTTTTTTTTTTGGTGCCAGGAATCAAACTCAGAACCTTGTGCTTGCCAGTGAGCTATATCCCCGGCAAAGATGATGTTTTCCCTGGATGTTTGGATATTTATTTACTCAGTGAGCTATATCCCCGGCAAAGATGATGTTTTCCCTGGATGTTTGGATATTTATTTACTCACTTATTAATGGTACCGGGGACTGAACCCAAGGTCTTTCCATTGAACTATATCCCCACAGCTCTTTTTAAATGTTAAAACAGGGCCTCACTAAGACACTAAGTGTCTAGGTTGGATTTGAACTTGAGATCCTCTTGTTTCAAACTCCCAGAGGGCTGGGACTATAGGTGTGTGCTACCATGCCTGGTTTGGAGAAATTTATTGTACTATCACTAAGATGTAATTTAAATTCCATGGTTTTCTCTATTTGAAAATAAATAGAATACAAAGTAAGAAAATGCTCCAATTTTACACACCAAAATTGTGAATTGACATAAAAACACATTATGTTTTGGTATATGTATATACTGTGGGATGACTACATGAGGTTACTTACATACAAACTGTGAGCTAAATAAATCTTTCCTCCTTTAATTTTGGGTATTTTGTCTCAGCAATGAGAGAAAAGTAATTGAGACAATCATGTTACTGTCTTTCATATCAAATATCTACTTTTGGAGTCTACTTTCCTGCGAGCTTCAGGTACTACTCCCCCACCTTTTAAAAATGATGTCTTATGCTTTAGAAGTTAAAAATGAGAGTGACCCAAATAAAGAGTATTTTCTGGGCATCTGTAGCATTGTTTCTCAGAATAATTTTCAGAGCTTACTCCCGAGTGCTTCATTCATGAGCCCCCTGCCCCGCAAAGAGTCTTAAGCAGGTCTATGGAGACCCCTGGGAATCTGCATTTTTGCAAACACTCCAAGAAATTCCTGGTATAGGATCCCACTCCTTGGGAAACACTCAATCCAAGACGTTAGGAATCTGTTTCTCTTGGCCAGGAAAAGGAAGGTAGCAACAGTCTAAATCCAATGACTCTCAAGTGACTTAAGCTCACCCCAGCCTGACAATGTTTGTCAAATTGTTAAAAAGGAAAATGGAACTAGGATGGGGGAAGGGCAAAAGAAGGAAGGGAAAAGAGAGAAAAAAATGCAAGTTAGTCATACTATTAGCGTCTCTTAGTTCACAGAAAAGGAAGGTTTGTGTTTCTATCAATTGGAGAATTTTTTATGCCCATA
This sequence comes from Dasyprocta punctata, assembly GCA_004363535.1. Taxonomy (NCBI): domain Eukaryota; kingdom Metazoa; phylum Chordata; class Mammalia; order Rodentia; family Dasyproctidae; genus Dasyprocta; species Dasyprocta punctata. The sequence goes on from RJWM01015366.1 coordinate 23,212, forward strand.
TCTTCTACTCTGAGTAACTACTTTAAAGATAATAATGTGCAATGCATTAACCATTATTATTCTATTATCTTGTTATGAACTTTTGTTTCACCTTTTTTCCATTAAAAAAAAAACGCTAAGCTATACGAATATATACAGATAGACAGATACAGATGTCTCATACACACAGGTACACAAACATACACTCTAGGAAGCATATTTCAAAGAAGTATGAAATTTACCATTTTTTCTTAAAGTTGACCCCAGACCATTAAAAACAGCAGGCAATGCCCCTCTGCAAAATTCAGTAGGCTAATTTCCTCGCTTATTACCTTGCTCCACATTCTCCACTGTCCCATACTGAGCCAAAAGTCCATCCAATACCTGTAAAAGGAAGCTTCCGTGTCAGAGTGGGAAGAAAAGATCACAGTCACAAAAAATGAGACGGTGCTATCCCCCCGCAAATGAATTAAAGCAAAGCAAGGCCAGGGACAGGAACAATTTAATAAGATGGTAAGTAACAGAACTGAATATACACACAGGACTTCTGCTTATTGGCCCCGATGCAATCTGTTCACTAAGAAAACATCACAGAATCTCTGAATCTTGGTAACTACATGCATCATGACAGTTGGAACTCACCAACTGCTCTTGAAATGAGAAGCAGAATAATAGTATTAGGCTCACTTTTCCTTCTTGGGTGGTTCTTCACTTGGCTCTAAGAATTTCTTTATTTTACAAAGTAATGGGATGTATACATTTGAAACTTTCCATAATAAAAGAAATTTTTTTTGGTACAGTAACAAAAATGTTAAGATACAACATTCTTTTAAAGATATTTCATTTCTTTTGGGCTGGGCAAGAAAACACGGAGCAGTTTGTTTTTAATGCAGTAAGGCCACTCCCAGTATTCAATCTTATTTTATATAGTAAGGAGAGTTCTTATTTGGAAGTAGTTTTATAGCTTTGAAAATGTATCTTAATTGTTACTATTAGTAACTAACTCAAAACAAACAAAAAAATCTGCTCATAGTAACAAAGAACTTTCTATATCTGCTGGTTTTCCATGGATTTTTTTTTCCCAATCATAATTTGGAAAGATAAAAAAAAAAAATCTTTTACCAAATCATGAGGTTAAAAATTACAGGGCTGGTGATACAGCGGCACAGCCCCTGCCTGGCAAGCATGAAGTCATTAATTTGATCGTCAATACCCCCCCCAAATAAATAAAATTTTAAAAAAATTACAGAACAGCTTACTTGTTCGTGCTTGGTGGCCTGGCACTTAAGAAGGCAGTGTGAGATATCAAATTTTATTCTACAGAATGACAAGGACAAATATAAACCCAAACTCAAGAGAGATCACTACACCAGGGCTCTGAAATAGGAAGAGCCAGCACCCAGAGGCTTTGCAGAGAAGTCTGAGGATCTCTGACTCCTAAATGTGAAAGGGAACTAAAAAGACCAGGGAAAATAAAATTTTAAAAATACATTAAAAAAGTTAAAAAACCAGGGAAACTGCCCTGGTAATTCGTTGAAAGGTGATGCTGGCTTACCTCCCACTGTAGGTGAGGAGGGATGTTTCGAATCTGAATTTTCCTGCTCCTGTAAAGATAAAATCAGACTCTGTAACACTTTCTCCAGGACACCAATTTCAGCAAATAACAAGAACAGGCTTAAAAAAGTAACTGAGTTCACTTTCTCACTACAGACACTCCTCATGTATGACCAGGTTCCAGTCCTGCAAACAGGTCATTAAATGAATTGGTCACTAAGTGAGAACTGTATGAAGTATGCACATTACAATATTCAGAACAAAGAAACAGTCAAAGAAAACTCCAACCTGATGACTCTGCTCTAATCTGCACCTCTTACATGCAGTACTCTAAGGTAGAACAGAACATGAAACTACAGGGCTGAACTGTGCAGGACCGTCAGCAAAAATGACAGCACCGCATAGCAAAGTATACTGTAAAAAAAAAAAAAAAAAAAAAAAAGGTATTGAGACTGCAAACGATGGTGCAGAATTGGTCCCCCCAAAAAAAAAAAATGGATTTTTTTTTTTTTTTTTTGTGGTACCTGGGATCGAACTCACAACCTCGCACCTGCCAGGCAGGCGCTTTAGCCACTAAGCCAAACTCCTGGCCCTAGTTTTTTGAGACAGGGTTGCACTACGTAGTTCAGGCTGGCCTAGTGCTCACGTTATAGCCCAAGCAGGCCTCGAACTCACAACGCTCCTCCTACCTCAGCCTCCCAAGTGCTGGGATTAAAGGCGTGCGCCACCACACCCGGCTGCAAAAGATGGGTCTTAAATCCAGACATTAAACAAGTATGCCATTAAATGAGGACTATCTGTATTTACAAGACATCCACAAAAGATTCCTACTGTGAATGATGCTTAAAGGTTGGGAATACAACTATGGGAATGGTAATAGTTTCTAAGGAAACCCTGGTAAGCTGAAGAGACAACAATTTAAACACAGATTTGCCTTTTCTATTTCCTACCAAAGTATTTATACTTTAAATCACCACATAGATTCTGTTTGTGGAATCATCCTCTCAAAATACACAATCCTGCAAATGGTCCTACCCCAAATGGTAGCCAGGTTCAAGTGTGGCAGGTGAAATTACATGTGTTTAAGACCTAAACAAGATCAGATTTCATGTGCTTTTTATCTAACGTAAAACTTCACTTAAAAATTAATTTTCTCTCTGAATAGGTAATAGTCGTAATTCAAAAATGAAAACACTATAAAATGACCATGAAGACTTCCCCTCTTCCACCAGAAATACTTTCATTCCTTCTTTGTTTATCCTTCAGCTCGATTGGGTGATTTTGTTTTTGCTGTTTTTTGGTGCTTGGGACTGAACCCAGGGCCTTTGCACTGAGCTGTTTACCGAGGCAAGGTCTTGGTAAGTCACTAAGTTGCCCAGGCTGGGTTTCAAACTTGTCATCTTCCTGCGTCAGCCACTGAGAGTGGTAGGATTACAAATGTGTACCAATACACCCAGCTACCTTAAATTTACATTATAAAAATATAAACTCATCTCTTACAGAAACTTCTGCATATTTTATATATCCCCTGCATATTTTACATATGCCCTTGCTCTCTCCCCACCTGACAGTAAGATTTTGGAGACCCTCCTCTCTTGGTAGACAGAAAGCTTTCTCATCCTCTTTCACACCATCTGGATATCTCTGCATCCACTCAGCTCACACCCTATCAACAGACATGTGAATCTTTCCCTGTCTTTTTATTCTCAGGCTTTTGCCAAGACATCCTGCTGGTCCACAGCCTTGCCTGATTTAGATCTTTTTTTACGCAAACATTAAAATTAGATAGAAAAACAATTAAAATGTAAAACTCGAGAGTTGTGCTATCTTTTGGTAACACAGTAGATCCCAGAGAGAAGACACCATCGGCATTTAGAGGTCAGGAAGGTTGTTTCATTGAAGAGCACGACACTGAAATTCCATCAGCACTCGTTGCAGGGGGTTCCCAAAGAAGGGCCATGGTGGCCGTGGTGGGTACCTCCGTTCCCATTTCTTTCCTGCTGGGCCAAGGGCTGCAAACAGTGGCTGTCCACGGCCATGTGTTTCCCCAGAGCTTTAATCTGGGCAACAATCCCAGAGAGAAATACTGCAATTCAAGCAGAGAGAGAAAGGGAGACAGAGGTCGAGACAGAGGAACAGGGTAACAATGAAGTAAATAAAGGACTCCAGTTTTCTCAGATCCTTTGTGTGTGTATCCTGGGAATAGATTCTAGGCCCATGGCTGTAAGCCACATCTCCAGATTTTTTTTTTTAAGCCTTGAGAGAAGGTCTCACAAAGTTCCCCAGGCTGAACTCGAACTTGTGATCCTCCTGCCTCAGCCTCTCAGAGGGCACATTACCAGGAAGAGGAGACTGCATCCCATAGCCATCTACCTGGGCTGGGACAACTAGTTACTTTGGTTGATTCTTCTATATTCTGGTTAACTGATGATTACAGTACACATGTGTAGATCATCAAATTTAAAGAACTATAAAACGAAAGTACTTAACCCCAACTCGCTGAACTAATTTAGCTGATGGTGCCCAAGGTGTTTCAGCAGGCAGACACCTCAGGCTGCCCTCTCTGAATGCTACTGTCTTTGTGCTGTAGGTCCCCAGAGGTAACAACAGGTCCCAAGTGAGTGAGCGTCAGATAAATTAGGTGTCTATTATTATGAATGTCAAGGGCCTGGCAGAAATTATTTTCTCATGGCAGAATTTGTTGCTCAAATAATTAGGCAGTCATCTGGAGAAATAAAATCGTATATAATTATTGAGGATTCACTATGGAATTGAAGAACCATTGCATCTGCATGACCATCTCCACCAAGTAAAGTAAAAGTAACACACTTGCTTGCACAGGAGGCTAAGGCTGGGTTTTTCCGGTATATGGTTAATTAAGCACAGGTTTTATGAGACACCTTGGGAACTCTTAACTCAAGCCCTGACCATGTAGGGGGCTTAAGTAGAGAACAAACTAACACACATTGTGGGAGCTCAGCTCCTAGAATCCAGGCAGCCAGCAGAGCTCGGCAAGGGTGTCCTGGGAATACTCAGGGAGGGATTCCACCCAAGAAGGTCCTATCTATTTCCACAGCAGCTCTGAGCTCCCCAAGATGACACCACAGCCCGCTCTGGGAGGGAAATCACAGCATGGTGGAGTGTTATCTGTGAAGAGAGGCAACTGTATTCACTGACGCCCTAGGGCTGAACTGGAACTGAAAGTGCCAGCAATCCCAGTCCCTAAAGCCTCTAGAGTGACGGTCCAGTTCTACTGCACACCACACGCTCATGTGCCTGAGGCCATCTCACTATTTCCCATTCCTCTGTTGTGAAAGTGCTTCGTAAAACTTCTGGACATTCTGCACAAAGTACATCCTGTGCTATACTGGACTAGGTCCCAGGGCTACTAGGGGAAGTAAGTCACTAGTGATAGTCAAGTCTAACCATCTGCGTGCCTGTTAAAGTTCTCCCTCACCCTCACACACACATTCATGCCTTGTGACTAGTAGCAGTGCTTCGTGCCAAATCATAAAATGATTAAGTTAGATACTGTGGTGACCCCTTGCAAACAGTCCTGAGCTGGGAGAATTGCAGCTGTGAATCCAGTAACTTCCTTTGTTCTATAAACTCATGCCCACAAAAACATAAACCCTCAGCACCTCCAACAATTCACGCTTCTTGAGCACGCAGCCACAGGAACTCATAGGTGCTCACCCCTTGAATGGAACAGAAATCTGTGAATATCATGTCAGTGTTTCAAGTCTGTGTGACGACGACCAAATGCCATAGGTTGTGTAACTTATTAATGTGTTCCACAGGCTTGAACCACCACTGGTATCATGCATGACCGGCCCATTTGGTTTGTATCCCACTTGTTTTGACTGGAAATTGCTGATATTTTACCCGATTCTGGATTCCAGGATGATCTCTAAGCTTTAACTGAAAACACTGCAAAATTTATTTAGCAGCTATTCACTCTACAACTATCTAAGGTCAAGCACTGGGTTTTAGGTCTTGGGCTAAATATCTCTGCTCATGGCAAAAATGCCCTCATACAGTTACATTATGGGGAGCACACAAGGTAAGACAATACTGACCTTGACAATCTTGAGAACTTGCTAATTTTAATAAAATATTTTACAGTTGGCTGCTTGATCCAACTCCCTTGTTTCCCAGACTGTGTTTTTATTATTTATTTTTTGCTAAAAATAAATCAAATTATCTTTTTTCTTTTTGAAATTGGTATACCTTTGCAATACATGGTATTTACATTTGTTTTTGGGAGTTGGTACCTATACACAACACATCTAGATCATTTTCAGTCTCATCATGCCTCCTCTACCCACTCTCCCTTCCCCTATTCCATTCTCTTTATAATTGGGTTTTTCTCATATAAAAGAAACCACGTGATATTTAACTTGTTGAGGTCTGACTTATTTTAACTTAGTGGTATGATCTCAAGAGCCACTCATTTTCCTACGAAAGACTCAAATTCATACTTTATGACTGAATCAAATCCAGCCACGTAGGTAGCCAGATGCATATAGCGGGCATCTCAGCTGCTTCCAGAGTGCAGCCATTGTGAGTTGTGCGGCTATCTATAAACATGGGTATGCATGGGTCACTGTAGTGGGACGTCTGTAACTCTCTTGGGACCAAGTATCTTTAAACACCTCTTTCTGCAGTGTCCTGATCACATGACAGCAGCCAGTAACTGGCCCCGCAGAGTCACTGTTGTCAGGCAGCGTGAGCCAGTGAAAGCTGTTGCCAGGACCCCATGTGACCGCTGGGGACAACGTCCCTGCCCCAGAAGCCTGTTGAGGAAGCTTCCCGCCAGATACAGGGCCCCCTGGGCACAGAGCTCCCCGATTTCCTCTGCTGCATGTAACAGTGCTCTAGAGGAAATAAAACTACCAGAATCAAAACCAAAACTCTAGGCTGATACTGTTAACTCGCTCCGGAGAGCAGAAGAGAAAGGACTTTCCTGACCACCACAGGAAAAGTGACGTATATCAAAATGTAGGGAGAGGCGGAAAAATAACTTCTTACACAAAAACAATGTAAAGAAAAGCATTTCCGTGACCACGTTTGGTACTTCCTTAGATGCTAAGGCTGGGGCATGCTGTGTGCTTCCCCCAAGGGTCCACTGTGACTGAAGACTTGGTCCACGGCGTAGCGGTGCTGGGAGGTGGAAGAATCTCTGAGGGGTCCTTAGGTCACCAGGCATGTGACCCATTTCCTATGTGACCCCTTTGACAGTTCTCACGAGTTCTCATAGAGGGAAGAAGCCTGGCTCCATGCCTGCTCTTGTTCAAAACGTAATCACTTGCATCTCCCTGCACACACTCCATCCACTGCTATCCCCGAAATGCAACCGTCCTCACCTGAACTGCACCAACGCAGGTGTCACACCCTGAACCTCCAAACCTGTGAGCTACACAGACCTTTCTGAATTGTCAAGTCTGCTGCCTCATGCACAGTATTTCTTTTCTTTTTTCTTTCTTTTTTTTTGCGGCACCGGGGATCAAACTCACAACCTCACACCTGCCAGACAGGTGCTTAAGCCACTGAGCCAAACTCCCGGCCCTGGTTTTTTGAGGCAGGGTCGCACTATGTAGCTCAGGCCGGCCTTGTGCTCGTGTTGTAGCGCAAGCCAGCCTCAAACTCACAACGCTCCTCCTACCTCAGCCTCCCGAGTGTGGGGATTAAAGGAGTGCGCCACCACGTCCGGCTCAGTATTTCAACAATAAAAGGCTACTCATAAGCTGTTGATAAAAACAAACAAAAAGAAAATCACTAGTTCTTGTTCTGTTGATGTCACATGATTTGTATGCAATAAAACCCATTTGGAAGTCTGAACAGTCAACTTTCAAAGCAGACGAATGGGGCTCGTTGTGCAGCTCAGCGGTAGAGGATTCGCCTGCGTGTTCAGAGTCCCAGCTTTGATCCCCACCAGTGCGAACAACAAAACCAAAACAAAACAATAAAAACATGTCTGCTCTCGGGACAGATAAAATAAAAACTATTCTTATTTTAAAAAGGATGTATAAGTATCACCTTATTGAGGTTTCATCTTAAGATCACTTTGGCTCAATCCTGAAATGAAAATTAGCAAGAGGATAACTTCCAATATACACGTATGACTTATAATCACTTTTGAGAGATTAGACTTTTGCACGAAGAACACTTTCCAGTGGCGATGATAAAAATGCAAGTTGTCTGGATACAGTATGCTTCAACTGTGCATACCCTATTCTTATCCCCGCACAGCCACAGTTTTGAGGCTGGAGGGTGTCTGACCTGTACACAGCCATTCGGTTAATTTGGTGCATGAATGAACGCACATGACAGGGTTAACATCTCTGGCGCATAAACACACAATTCCTTCCAGCTACTGCTTCACTCTATCTTGTGAGTTCCTTGTTTTACAAAGACGGTAAACACACCGACGGTCTCAGTTGGTTCCTGCGTTTTCTTCGCTTCCTCTCCAGCCGGGGCCGTTAGCTGGGCGGGCTCCAGGACTCACCAATATTCAGGAAGCTGCACAGAGGAGCCAACAACACCTGCCTGGCTAACACAGGAGGCCCCTGCTACCACCACTTCAAGTTCCTTTTCCTGTCACTGTTTTCTTCGCTGGATGCACCCCCAGACTGGCCCCCGCTTGCCAGACTCTGCTCCATTTCTCGGGCGACCCAGTCCTCACCAGCAGGGCAGGGAAGCGAGTGCCAGTCTCCCAGGTGTTGGGATGAGGCCTGCCATCTCCTCTGCCCTGCATCAGATGCCAGGGAAATAGGAGAAAGTACTCAACAAACTGTGGCACACCCTGCTAATGTGGGTATTGGGGTTATCTCAACAAAGGCCTGATTCCCCAGACTTCCCTGTGCCTTGCATTCCCAGCGTTAGTCATGAGATGCCCAGTAGAACATTTCCTGGTTTTGCAAATTGTGTGTGAATCTTATTTGACCTGATGAGTCACAATCAGGTAATTAATCAGACAGCGAGAGCTGCCCCTGAACTGAGAAAGGAACCACTGAAGTTCCATAGTAGTCACCTGTGGATTCAGGCTAGAGACCAAGTTCCAGGGTAATTTCAAAAGCTGAAAATTGCTATTGTCAAACTGATGGATTCTAGTTCTCTTTTCACTTAAGAGCACTTTGATTATTGTACTTATTAACTGAAAGTACTTTGTTCCTTCCTGAAAAATGCAAAATGTGTTAACATTCAATTATGGATACTTACAGAAATGTGAACTATTACTTGTAAATGTCCACAAGCAAAGCAAAAGGCCTTGATTTTGTGGAGAAAAATGATTTAAAAGAAAATAAAAATTTAAATGCAATGTCTGGATTTTTGTTTTTTCTTTTTCTTTTCCTTTTTTTTTTTTTGTACTGAGGATCGAACTCAGGACCTTGTACTTGCCAGGCAGGTGCTTATGCTGCTGAGCTATACCCCCGGCACTCTCTGGATTTTTTAACTAATTCTCCCCACCTCTAAAACATTTTATTGTTACCAGAGACTACTATTATTTCAACACTGGCAACTGGGACAAGTTGGGAACTGGAGACCAGTGTTCGAATCTAGCTTTTTTACAGACAAGTTGTTAGATGGTGGATCAGACATTTAACCTAATGCTCCAGACATGAGACAGTAAGAAAAGAAGATGGTAAGTTAGACAAGATTCCTTCCAAATCTTGGGCTTACCTCATTTTGGCAGCAAAACATAACTGCTGTAAGAGACAGTGAGGAACAGAAAGAAGCTTCCTACAGGGATCTTAGGCTACGCACACTGGAATTAAAGTCATCTCAACAAATCTTGCATCTCATTCAAGTCACAATTTTTAACAACCTATTAAATAGGTTAGACAGTAAAGTCCACAGTGTTTGATAATCAGGTGGTTTACAAACAAGGAGTCTGTAACTCAGCTTGTGTCAAAACCCATTCCACAGCTTCAATTAACCCTATTTCTTCCCTCTTCAGTCTTTCTGCAAAAAGCTTTAAGTTCATACTTGCGTTACTGCCAGGGCTCCTCTCATACAATCTCTGGCGTCCACACTTTGCAGGTACACATTATTTCATGAAAATTACTACAACTAGAAGTACGTGTTCACAGTTAAGAGCTCATCCATTCCCTATAGGTATATACCGTGCAGGTTTTGGTGTGGGACTATGAATGAAAAGACTGGAACTTGACTGCATCACATTGCCTCCAAGGAATTTCACTGATGTCATAAACCACCAGATCAAAGCTTACATTTCCACTACACAAAAACAGAACTCTGGCCCGTAATTTAGATGTTGGTTAATTAGTACTGTAGTGATACTCTCCTTGTTATTGCAACTTTGATCTGTGCAGCCCTGTAAAGCTCACATTCACATTTTCTAAAGTGACGTGCTTTAGCAACAGGTTAAGAAAAACTTAGGGCATGGCCTATTTATTGGAAAGCAGTAAGGAGTGACCTGATCCAATGGAAATACTGCCAGATAACTGTGCCCGGCCCCTTCCAGTCCACTGGTCTAGGTAACCGGGTACGACAGCAAGGGGATGAGGAGAAGTGGGTGGTAATGAGGCACTGGGATGAAATGTCTGCATATTACATAAAGCTCTTTCTCATGATTTAATTTATATAAATCTCAGCAAATCTCAACACTTACTTGTATTGCTTAACTAGTTACCTTTCAAGTATTTTTTATAAATAAGTACTACATGTTCTCTGCACAAAGTTCAAAAACAACCCAAGAACCAAGTAGAGGAATTCTCTTTGCTGTACTCATTCTTAGGTTCTGCAGTTCCTATTTGGAGTTTTTCAAAAACCCTTCCAGAGTATTCCACTTGGAATATTTTATGTGTGTATGTTCTTTTCCCCCCACCCAAACACGAGTATTAGTGCTGTGTAATTTTTTTCCAATCTACTTCCCGCTCCATCAACCATCCCAGCCCCCTTAGCCACCGTTCTACACTCACCTTTCGTGAGGTCAATGACAGTGCTTTAGATTCCATGTTGTGGGATCACGTGGTGCCTGTCCTTCCGTGTCTTACATCATGTAACACCCGTGTTGTCACAAATGACCCAATTTTATTCTTTATAGTAGCCAACTAATACTGCACTGTGTATACATCTTTTTATTTACTGTCTTGGCTACTGCAAATCATGCTGCAATGAACATGAGCCTGCTTGTAGATGTCTCTTTAACGTAACGTGATTAATTTCCTCTGGATGTATCTTCAGTAATAGCGCTGCTAGACCTGTGCTTTTTTCACTTAGTAGATCTTAGAAATTGTTCTATATAAATATATATATATATTCTTGTCAGCTATATAATATTAAATATTATGGTTGTACCACAGTTAATTTAACTGATAGACATATCTCTGATACTCTGCTATTTCCCAAAAGTAAACGTTGAACACCTGCCTACTTAGCTATCTCATTTTGCATGTGTCGGTATATCTTAGAAGATGAGCTCCAAGAAGCAGAATCAAAGAACAGTCAGACAACTGTACATTTGTAATGTTAACACATACTGTGATGTTGTTTTCCCCAAGCATCTGAAAATGTAGTTATCAAATTTAGTTTCTGGCCCTTTATAGGTGAAAACGCTATTTATTTGCATTTAAACTATTAATAAGGTTAACATTTTTCATATGTTAAAGAACAGACCTCACTCTACTCGCCGTGGGAAACTTCATGGAATTTTGCTCTATTTTTTCTTTTTTCCAGTATTCAGACAGATGAAGACTGGTTTTATGAGGGTCACTCATTTATTTCACAAATTCTTACCAAGCACCCACTACATTAGATGCCAGAGAGAGGTGAGTAACCCACAGGGCATGCATGGCCTGGTGGGGAGCTGCTGAGTAGCAGGCCATGCACCCCGTATGCCATGGTGCGATGCCAGCCTGCATCACGCCAGAGGGCACCTGAGCAGCTGGCACACCCAAGGGGGAGCACGCAGGGCTCCGGGGGGAGGCAACACCTCAACGGAGCTGTGAGGTTCAGGAGGCAGAGTGCGCCACAGGCAGGTAGGTGTATAGAGCGGTCAGAAAAGACCTTTTAAGTCAAGGGAATGCACTATGCAAAGGCACAGTAGCCAGGACTTTGAGGAATTTCAAAGCCTCTAGATTGAGAGGCTCAGGGAATTCTCTCGGGGAAGGGCAAGACAGCAGGCTGGACAGGGGGCAGGAATGAGGTGAGCAAATAATTTATTTTTAAAAATATCTCAGAACTTTTGTTTCAAAAGTATACATGAATAACACCATCATCGCAGTAATTCCTTAAAAAACTACTTACTTATCTACTTAACCCAACGATGATTCCCCTGGCCAACATATTTTGAAATTCTTTTCTTTTCCCCACCAGTACTGGGCATCAAGACGAGGGATACACATTTTGAGACAGAGCATCACCAAGTTATCAAGCTTGAACTTGCAGTCCTCCTGCCTCAACCCCCTGTGTCGCTGGGATTACTGCTACAGCACACCTGGCGTGCACTACCACACCTGGCCGAACGTCTTTTAAGGCTGTTTTCTGCAGCATCTACTCAAACCACACTGATGTAACTGACTTACCTTTGGTCTGTGGCGAATTTACAAATGTGATCTGTGTTGGAACATAACATCCCTCTTTTCTTTCCCCTCCACTTTCTAAATTCAGTGGAAACAAAGTAGAACTCAGAGGCCTCTTCTCGTGCTCCTGCTGACGGCGAGAGCAGAACAGCATGGGGAGCAGGCTGCCTGATCCTGCAGCCCTCCGTGGACACCAGCCCGTCTGCGTGCAAGCCTCTGCCGTCTCCTTTCCTCCAGGGGCTGAGGAGAGGCTGCACAGCTGAGCACCATCAGCGCCCCCGCCACCCTCAGCTGGCGCCTGGTTTGTAGCATTATCACAGCCCGCTGGAAATTCTCTCTCTGCCCCCTGAGATGTGTTCACCCCCTCATCTAGCTCCTTCTGTGCTCACGGGGCGACTGTGAACAGGGGAACAGATAGGAGGAATGGCTGCCCTTCGTGCCGAGTCCTCAGCCTCTCAACCTAAACTGCTGTGTCAGTCCAGACCGCCTGCACCGAAAGGCTCCTCGCGGGTTTTCAACGCCGAGGGTCTCCGAGAGGGAGCTCATTCCCCGAGGACTGGACACCCTCCTCTATTGGGAGGCCATGGGTGGAGTCAGACTAGGCATCGAGGTCACTGGGCATAAGGCCACCACCCAGGCGCGTGACAACTGGCACCTTATGCCACGTCTCTGGGGCCCGATGGCTTCCTGCTAAGATTCTCTTTGGTATCAGGAATTCTCCAAAGCTGCCTGCTATCTTCCCTCGGGGACACAACAGCTGCCTCTTCCTCCCATAAAGAGGATGCAAGCACTGAACGATCCAAGCAAAATCACTTTTAAAGAAAGAATTTCTGCATCTGAGTGGTTTATTCTGAGAACAGGACTCTGATTTCAGAAATCTTCATTCAATGTCAGAAACAGACTGTCACCTGTGAGCCAAGAAAAGTGGTTTGTAAAGGCTGCAAGAAAATACCACTGAGGCTAAGAAGTTACAAAGACACCTCTCCCCAACACAGGCTCTCAGGGAAAGACTGGGAACCAGCAGGACCACAGAAGGCGAAGCGTGAGCTCCCAACTGACACAAAAGCCACTGGCTGACGGACGGGCACCTGGTGCGGAATGCGAATACAGGCGACAACCCACCAACACCTGGAGTGGGCAGAGGACAAGTGGACACACCTTTCTCCAGGGCCTGCAGAGCAAGGAGCCAGTTCACAGAAGACACGACAAAGGGCAGCAGACGCGGGACTGGCAAATGTCTGGTCCAGGGAGAGAGGCCCCCTGGGGTGCTAGAGGGAATGTGTGGGTGCACCGTAAGCCCACCCGAGTAAACAGGTGTTGGGAAGCTCCCGTAACTGCCATCCTCTGTGTGCTGTCAACAGATTACAAAGTCCCAGGTATCTGATTTGAAATAAAAAACTAGAGTGTAAATTTTAGTCAACTAATGTCACATGTGAAGGGAGAGGCTCAAAGTCTTCCAAGTTTTACCTCTTTCTTAATTTTATTTTTATGGTTAAAGCTTTTAATTCTGCTGCCTGCTCACCTCGCCAAGCGAACTATGAGTTTTACTGGCAATCAATTCTTTTTCTAAAAACTGTACTCACGCTGTCTTCCCTGACACTAACACGCTGTCCACGTACACGAACCCCAGGCAGGCGTCTGCCGCACCGGCTTCCTCTTCATCTGAAAGGTCCCCAGCACCTGGCTCGTGAGTTCCTCTGTCACCAGGGCCGAGAGACCCCAGGGCAAACTCAGCCATGCTAGTGTTTTCTGCGGCTCTTTCTGCTTACAAGAGTATTTCTTTAGTAAGTCAGGGCAGCAGATACACCTTCGATTTACCAGCTCCTCACGCTCCAACCTCCTTGGCTGTCCTGAGAAACTTCCGGGTGGCAAAGAAGTGCCACTTTATCCCTACCCCATAGGGAATGAAACCACAGCACAAGAGGGACTCATCAGGACAACCAGAAGCTTTATGGTTTTGTTCCCCACCCCCAACCCCTGCCACACCCGCCAAAATCTGGGCAAGAGGGCTGAGGACGCAGCTCAGTGGTAGAACACTTGCTTAGCAGGCACAAAGCCCCCGGGTTCAATCCCTGGTACGGTAAAAACAAAACAACCCTGAAGACATTACAAGAAGACCTGAAATAACCATTAGCAAAGCGCAGCCACCTTCTTTGCGAGAGAAGATACTGACACACCTGTGTACGGTGAGATGCTAATTTGAGGCAACTGAGTCCTTTCAACTTCTCAGCGCTAACTTGAACAAAGTCTCTCTCTTTTCACCAATGGCCTCCTTTGTTCTGGCCAGCTAAGGAACCTGAGCATATGGGCCTCGGTCGCCAGTGAATGAGCTCACTGGAGAACTGCAGGAATGGGCTGGTGGGTGGAGAATTCTAGACAAATGGCTTCTCCGCGGTGCAGTCATTTTTGTGTACATGTACACAGATAATTACACATAATCATGTAATTATGATTGAATTATAAGAGTCCCCTACAACAAGGGTGCGCTCAAGACCAGACTTGATTCCAACAGAGAAAGCCGTCGGCCGTAAGAGCGATGTTTGTCTCATCCCCAAAGGGATATGTCACTGTGTCCCACTGTGGCTAATTAAGAGTTGAAAACTACTGAAATGTTTCTTATTGGTTAAACTGGAAAGAAGACGGTAAGATTCAAGAGCAGAGATAAGACTCTCAGATCGCACGGACTGGTACCCATTGAGTTTCTGTGGGAAGAGTGCAGTCGGTTATGATCCTGTCAAATGCAGTCTGCCACAGCCCTGTATCGACGGCATAATCAAAATTAGGCAAACAACTAAGTTTCTACTCCTTGGAAATCATGATTATTGGGTCAGATTTTCAACACTGAGGGTGCACTGCTTCGTCACATCCTGTCAGACAGTCACCTTCACAGAGTACCGGGATGAGAGAGGCTCTCAGGGCAAGCCTATCATGTTAGATACAGCACCACTGCACCTCAGAGCCGTGATCTGTCCAAAGGCAGACAGCTGTGTTTAGGATGACAAGCCGCACCACCTTCCAGCATCAAGCGCTCTGACTCCTCGTCCCACTCATGTCACTGTTAATGGTGAAATCCACCCGGTGTCACTGCTGGACCACACAGCGCCGACGTCCCGGGCCTGTGTCAGCCCCTCACGAGGATGCGACTCTGACACCTGGCTCTGAACAGAAACTAGTGACTCCAGGGTGAGTCACAGTTTCTTCCAGGCTACTGGGGGCCCCAAAGAACTAAACAGATGGATACAAAACAGGGTGAAAAAAACCAATCTAGACAAACATACTAGTTCCTGTGTGGGCTCAGAGGAGGCCCATTCCCAGCCTTGTGGGAAGTTAGGTAGGACCCGGACCTGAATCTTGACCAGCAGGCATCTGGGTAGGACAGAGGCAAAGGACACTCAGCCCGCAGAGCAACAGAATTTGCCAAGTTGGGAGACAACCCCAGGAAGGTCAGCAGGTGCAGCATGGGCAACGCCAGAGGAGGCGCAGCCAGTGAGAAGCCCAACTACACGGAGACACTTCATTAACTCCAAGCGGGGTGGCCCCGACCATGGGGACAACGCAAACAGACCCTGGGCCAAGGAGTCCTAAGTGGGCAGCACTGGCCAGGCAGGAATGAACAGACCAGGAGGAAGAAGGCCTTCCAGAGAGCTCAGGAGCGAAGCAGTCTGTCAGAGATCCACAGAGGTGGGCAGAGACACTCACTGAGATCACCCCCTGGGCTCTTTCTATTCCCCTACGGCCACAGACTAAGCTGGCTTGAACCCTCAGCTAATAAAAATCTTGTTTCCCTCGAGTTGTAAGTCCTCCAGGACACGTTAGAGTCTAAGTTATAATCAATCCCAACAACTTTTTTTTTTTGGTACTAGGGATCAAACTCACAAACTTATGCCTGCCAGGCAGGCGCTCACACCACTGAGCTAAACCCCCAGTCCTATTTTCTGAGACAGGGTCTCACTATGAAGTTCAGGTTGGCCTTGAGCTCACTTTGTAACCCACACTGGTCTCAAACTCACAATGATCCTCCTGCCTCAGCTTCCTGAGTGCTGGGATTAAAGGCGTACACCACCACGCCCGGCCCCAGTAACTTCCTATAACTGTTGTTCTTTTTCCTCTCTCCCAGCAGCTGGGCTTTCTGTCCTGATGGATACAGAGATAGTGTAACACGGAGATTGAGACTGCCACCACAGGCTCCAAGTTCAAAGCCCTCCTATCTGTCTACCAACGAGGTGACCCTTGGCAAAGCTGCTCAATTTCCCCGACTCACTTCCTCCCCTAAACCTTTGAAACTGTAGATTAGAGGAGAATGCATAGAAAGGGCCTGCAACACAGTGCTTGGAACACAGGCAGTGTTCTGAGAGGGGCAAACGTTCTACAGTTCCATCTAACGGCAAGTTGGGCCAGATTTGAAAGGAATTCTCCTATTACCCTGGATTGGGTGGTTGGTGGGTTGTATTTCCCAGAGAATGCGAGATTGAACACTCTCACATGTAACTCCTCTTACAACTCTTACAACAACATTTCTCCTGCCGAGAGATGGCTTTCTATGCTCACTCCCCTCAAATTCAGCCAGGGTTATGAGTACAGCAAACATCAGAGTCTGTGATTTATGAAGCTACAACATAGCCTGCCTCTCACAGGAATGCTTGCTCTTGGAACCCAGCCACCATGCTGGGAGGAAGCACAATCAACCAACCACATGGAGAGGCCACTGTTTAAACCAACAGCACCAGCTGAGGTCCCAGGTGGAAGCCAGCATCAGATTTCCAAAAACATGAATGAGCGAGCCTTCAGATGTGAAATCACCCTGGTCGCTGAATCTTCCCAGTAGAGGCCCCAGACCTCACAGAACAGAGACAAACCATCGCATCGTGTCCTTTCCGAATTCCTGACCCACAGAATCTGTGAGTCTGATAAACAGAGTTTGTTTTATGTCACTTAGATGATCAATAACTTTTTTTTTTTTTTTTTTTTTTTGCGGCACCAGGGATTGAACTTACAACCTTGCGCCTGCCGGGGCAGGCGCTTAAGGCACTGAGCCAAACTGCCGGCCCTGGTTTTTTTGAGGCAGAGTCACACTATGTAGCTCAGGCCGGCCTTGCACTCGCGTTGTAGCCCAAGCTAGCCTCGAACTCACAACGCTCCGCCTACCTCAGCCTGATCAATAACTGTTTTAATGTAACAGAGGACCTGGAGAAGTTTGGGAGTGGTATAAACACAAAATGAATGTTTGCAGAACGCTAGCTTGAGTGTGATGGGCTGAAACTTGCAGCAAGGAGACTTACAGAAGATACTATGCAAAAACTGAATCGGGGGTGGGGAAGGCTATAAGGCATTGATTAAATGTGGTTGAGCTAAAGAGAGTCATTCAAACAACTCCAGTGTCTGAACAATGGAACACTGGGCAGATTTAGGTTAATCCAGAGAGGAGTAAACTTTTCTTCTTCTGGTGGGTAGTGGGGTAGAGGACAGTAAACTCCACTCCAAATAGGGTGACTTTGCATAATACCTGGACAATCTAAGGAGTGCCCAGTGTGAAGCCAGAAATTCAAGACTAGAAGGTGAACACTGATTTTGACTAAAACCATGAAAATAGGTGAGATTACCTGAGATTATGCTGAGAAAAGCACCGGACTAGCTGCATTTAGGGAACTAAGAGAGGGATTAAGACTGATCAGTCAGAGGCAGAATCCTGGGAATGTAATGGTACAACCCAAGTAGGGACAGGCGCGGCCATCGTCAGTGCCAAGGGGTCAGAGACCAAAGATTAACACAAGGGACCGGAACCACAGAGCCAAGGAAGGGATGAGGAGCAGAAGCAGGCCTCTGCATCCTGGCCAGAAGTAGACCGAGATGCACAAAGGACGAGTAACAGGACACAAGGCCCACTCGGTAGCTTGGAGTGTCGCCAGGCTCCGTTCAGATGGACAGTTTCCGGCAAGACTGGAAAGGGGACGTGGGTAGGAACTCTGAAAATGAGATGGTGAAATGCACATTTCCAAGGCGTAAAGTGGGTTTAGAAATACCTGCCCCTTATCTACCTCACAAAGATAAAAGACAGATTAGGTTCCTAGGAAGTCCGTTGAGCTCTCTG
Organism: Dasyprocta punctata; assembly: GCA_004363535.1. Lineage (NCBI taxonomy): Eukaryota > Metazoa > Chordata > Mammalia > Rodentia > Dasyproctidae > Dasyprocta > Dasyprocta punctata. The sequence goes on from RJWM01015366.1 coordinate 41,380, forward strand.
GCCCGGCAGCAGATCCACCTTGAAGGGGAAGAGTCCCTCAGCACCTGCTGAGCTCCACCGCATTCCCGGGAGGTAGATGTTATCATTGGATGAGGAAACAAAGGCCACACAGCAAGTCAAAAGCCAAGGCAAGATCAGAGCTCAGAGCCGGGCCTGCCCTCCGCGCGGGGGAAGTCCGCTTGGCCGGGTGCCTTCTGTGTCAGTAGTAAGGTCTTTGATCTGCAACACAGAAGAGTTCTGTTTCTGGGGAGGTTGTGAAAATAGATTCACTAATTACCATAAGGTTCTATGAAACTCACTGGAAGGGATATGAGGGGGGGAAAAAGTGCAGCCACCCAAACTGTAGAAATAAATAAAAGAAATTCTAGGAACAATGGGATTCTGAGAACGGCAAGGGCGATCAGGGCACTTGGGAGAAGTGGTAACCAGGAAGAAGCAGGTATTTGGGGGATGCCACGGGGGGCGGCTTGGGGAGATGGCCACGTGCCAGCTACTTCCTGCCTCTTCACTGTGGCCACAGTATGAAACGGCTGAGTTGGACTGGGAGGCTTGGCTCCAAAGACAGAACAGTAATTGGATTACTCACTGGCTAAATTCGTGAACAGAGCTATGGATCACAGCACCTCGGGGGTCCCCAGAAACAGTGAAAGGATAGGTTACAGTTTTATGAAAGACTTTACTAGAAATCCCTGGAGAAGTAGCCCTGCCTCACAATTCATTTAGTACTATTTTTTCCTTTTTCCTAAACACTCAATTTTATAGCCGGGTGTGGCGGCACATGCCTGTAATCCCAGCACTCAGGAGTCTGAGGTAGAAGGATGGCTGAGTTCAAGGTCAGCCTGGGCTACAAAGTGAGTTCAAGGCCAGCCTGAACTGTATAGTGAAATCCTGCCTCAAAAAAGAACCAAACACAAAGCAAAACCAACCAAACAACAATAATAAAAACAATCTCTTAATAAAGAAAGAAAGCAATGATGACACTGTTTGAATAGTTAGGGCCTAATTATAAATTAAGAGATGGCACTAAGATAAATGAGGTTGGTATAGGCACTGAGTGGCTGCCTACACAAAATGTATTTACCATCCCCTGCAAGATACTGGCAGGCCCATTTTACAGGGACTAAATAAAGGCCTGGGAAGGTTAAATCCTCCCTGCTCAAGGCCCCACAGCTGGTCTGTGATGCAGCCCTGACTGAAGCCCTGACATGCCTAATTCCAGAGTACACAGTACCACCTACCTCTCAGCAGTCACCAGTTCAACATTAGTCAGGTCTGAGCTAATGAGATTATTGTCATGCCCTAGGGGGTGACTGCTCCCTAAACTGCAGAACGCGTAGGGAGAGGCGTCTCTTTCTTACACCGAAACTCTGCCAGCGGCTCACACGAGATAAAACAACCAGGACCAACCCCAGTGGGTCAGAGGCGAGGTCACTGCACCGTCCCTCCCCAGGGGCCTCACTCGGCTGTCACCCTGCTCAGTGCCGTCACACTGCACACCAGCTGACCCAGGCACCCTGGCCCCTGTAAGGGAGCCCCCCTCATCTTCCTGTAAAGCACCCCCCTTTTCTCAATTCCTTCAGGACCTCGACAGATCAAGAATTGTAAAGTTAACCAAAACGCCAATCCCAGCCAGGTATGACGAGCACGCCCATAATCCTAGCACTTAGGAGGCTGGTGCAGGAGTATCCTTGTGAGTTTGAGACCAGCCAGGGGTTACAAAGTGCGCTCAAAGTCAACCTGAACTGCACAGTGAGAGCCTGTCTCTCTCAAAAAAAAAAAAAAAAAAAAAAAAAAAAAAAAAAAAAAAAAAAAAAAAAAAAAAAAAAAAAAAAAAAAAAAAGCCAGTCCCTATTCAGTTGTTAGCTAATACATTACATCTTCTAAGATATGAGTTTTAAAAGCAAAATAAAAGGTAACAGAAAACAAGGAGAGATCTTTTGCAAAAGGGGAGAGGACTAAGAGATAGAAGAGGCGGAGGGAGAGGAAGGGAAGTAAAAAGAATTGAGATGTGTGACACACGGACACCAATTCCACACAAGGAATGTAATCATTACATACTTCAAACATGGACTCATAAAAATAAAAATTTTTAAAAAAGATGTGGGTTTTAACTCAATTAGTAAGCACTTTACTGCCACAGGGTACAAAGGAATAATTATAATAACAGGTGTCGCTAAGAGAGTGAAAGAGGAAACAGAAGAAGCAGGCTTTTGGCCTTTCCCCAGCCAATCAATCAACCAATCACACAATCATAAACGAGGTGCTGAATCCTACCAATACCCATTTGAGGGTTTTACTGTTGGGTGGGTTAACGCATTTTGTGAAGCAGGTACTATTATGCCCATTATATACAGAGAAAACAGAGATTCAATATCCTCCCAAAGTCACATAACCAATAAGCAGCAGAAACAGGATTCAAACTCAAGCACAATCAATCCTGAGCTATACTCTTAACTACTAACCCACGCAGTTCTAAGTGTGATCTGCAGATCTTTGGGGTCCCCAAGGCCCAAACTATGTTTCCAGCTACAGGAAGCTTTTACCAGCTTTTTCCACTGTGCTGATATTTGCACCAATGGCACAAAAGAAAAGGTGGATCACACTGCTGCTGCCTCAGCCCAAATCAAGGGAATGACACCAAGCTACTGTGTACACTTAGTAAAGGGGAAAACCGCGGATGTCAACTAAAACTGTCCTTGCCGAAGCAGTGAAAAAATTTTCATTTTTAAATACCTCGACCCTGAGGTCTAGATCTTTTAAAAATCACTGCGCAACACAATAGGAAGTATGTATAAAACACTTCTGCTGTCTACCTAAGATGTCTCAAGGAAAGAAGGCTACCTGGATGACTGAGCTGTGAGCTCGAATAGCTAGCTTTCTTCATGGAAAACCGCTGCTACCGGCTCACAGCTGTAGCTACTCAGAACCGGATATGGGAGAGAGACACCCTAAGTGTTTTTATTCCAATGGTGAAATCTGACCTCTTAAGCAAAAGTTAGAATCCCAGAAAACTTGTAGTATTTATGCTCACGAGTTCTGCAGCTTCCTCACACAGTATCTGAAGACTTCTAGGGTAAGACTGGTTATGACACTAGAATGCAATTTTTTGATACCATCTAGTGCAATGAGCCAACATTTGGAAGATCTGAATAATTCAGTGAACCAGTATTTTCCAAATGATTAATGTATGATTTTACAAACTCCTGCAATACTAAAAGTTTTTAATGTAACAGAATATTAAAGCTCATTCATATGATTTCAGCTACCACATGGCAATGAACCTTTAAGAAACTAGGGTAGGAAGGTTTTGGTGTAGTACAGAAGAACATCCATAATCACCTGAATACATCTATTCTAATTCCAATACTCCCGTTTCCAAGTATATATCTGAGTGTGCCAAATTTCTCTTCATATTTTTTCCACCCAAACAATAGATACATTGTGTCACACAGAACACAGAGGTAGCCATGCAAACAGATACATCTTCTCTTAAGCAAGGCACTAAAGAAACTGGCAAAAACAAAAAGGTAAAAACAATACCACTATTCTCCCTGAGTTTCTACTGGGCTCAGAAAACAATTATCATAATAAAATGTTGTTTATGTTTGCACGTAACTGTTTTATGCATTTGGTTTTTTGTGGTACTGGAGAGTGAACTCTGGGCCTTTGAATTGTGCTACATCCTTGGCCCTTTTTTAAAAAAAAATTTTAGATACAGGGTCTCACGACACTGCTAAATTGCCCAGGCTGGGCTTGAATTTGAGATCTTCCTGCCTCAGTCTCCCTGAGAGCTGGGGTTACAGACATGTGCCACCATGCCCAGCTGATTGTTATTTTTAAGGGGAATTAGTAAATAACATTTTCTTAGTTTTAATTCTTGATACGGTATGTATCAAAAAGCTCTTGGAGTACTAAACAATTTGTATGAGTATAAAGGGATCCAGAGACCCAGAGTCTGGAAATCACTGCTGTACAGCATGGAATCTAAAACAGGAGAAAAGAGAGGGGGATGTACAGCTGCAGCACTTTGTAGCTGTTGCCTCGCGCTGTCAGCAAGTGAGCTTCAAGGATCCAGTTCTCAATGGGCTTCACAGCACATGGACAGCGGCCTCTCGGGTCCTCTGCTCTGCTCACTCGCTCTCCTGCCCGTCTGCGGCCCTCCTGTGAGACTCGCCTCACTCAGCTCCTCCTCCTGCCAGCACCCTGCGCGCTCCTCCCTCCTCCTGTGCGGCACTGGGGTCCGAAGCCAGGGCCTCTGCCCTGAGCGACAGCCCCAGGCGGGCCACCTCCTTCTTTAGACTACTTTTTCCCCCTAAAGACAGAGTCTCGCTAAGCCAACTAAGTTGCCCAGATAGGGCTTGAATTTGTGATCCTCCTGCCTCAGCCTTCCAGAGTGCTGGGATGACCGGCATGCCGCTACCATGTGTGGTTTTTCGGTTTTGTTTTGATTTTATAAGTAATACAGGTTAATAAAGCGGCTTGTGATTCTGGTGGATGGAAAATCCAAACAGCATGTTACTGGCATCACAACACAGCAGGGAAGCAGACAGGGACACAGCCACATGTGGAAAGGGGCAAGGTGTGGGGTGGTCCCAGTTGATAATAACCTACTTTCTCAACAGCTCATTTGGTCCCTGTCTTAGTAACCCTTCTCACTGATGAAACAAAATACCTAACACCCAAAGATAAAGGAGGAAAGGTTTATTTCAGCTCACAGTTTTAAGAGGTTCCAGCTCACAGCTGGCTGGCTCCGAGGCAGGGCGGCACGGCAGAGGGGCATCACAGAGGAGAAACGGTTCATGGCAGCAGATGACAGAAGGCAGCAAAGCCACAAGGGACAAGCAAGGGACCTCCTTCGATCCCTCGCATCTCCTCCATGCTACTGATCCTGAAGGAAGGCAGCGCTCACGCCCTTAGTTAATCCTAGCCCTGCATCCTTGATCCCAGCAGCACACACCCTGGATCAGACCACCTCCAAAGAGCCCCACCTGTGACTGCACGAGGCTGGGGGGGGACACCTAGATATAAGGCACAACAGTCACGGGGGACCTGACCTACCCCCAAGACAGGTTCATCAAGGTGGAGCCCCACTACCTAACCACCTTTTAAAAAGTTACAGTTATTTGCACACGTAACTGAATAATAACATGTGTCTGTGATATTTTGTATGTTTTTTTTCTACCGACCTAAGCACATGGCTCTGGTATGTGCTTCTGTCTGTCTATCCCCCTCTCTCATATCTCATCTCCCTCAGGAGTGTGAGGTCTAAAAACTAGAATTCTATCTCAGGCACTACGTCTCGATGGCTCAAAAAAGATCTGTCAAATTAATGAAACCACTTAACTCCCCAGCAAACACCAAGCAGTCTTCCAAAAGCAGCCCAGCTTCTCCAGAGGAAAGCTAGGTTGGCCAGCTAAAAGAAAGAGGCTTGGATTTTCAGTATTCCTCAGTATATTACACAGCTGACATTTGAGCTCACTATCAAGTCCTGTAGGACTGATGTTAGCTTGGAAACTGTAAAGTTGACGCCCAAACCCAGGACTTCAAAACCCTCCAAGTCAGGGCCCTGCCACACCCCACCAGGGCCCTTCCCAGGCAGACAAAGGCCTCCATCTGTGACAACTGGACCGGATGGGTGCTCTCTAAAGCCAACCAAATGCTTCTCAGCAGCCAGCCTTGAAAAGGACAGTTTAGGTAAAATGAAGTGTATTTAAAGTTAACTATAAAATCACTATGATGGGTTGGACTTCACCATTCAGTGAGGGGAAAATTTTTTTCTTCCCAGCATTAACTTCACAATGGGTGGGAAGAAGAGATGAGGGGTCCAAGAGGCCCCGGGAGCATTACGGAGAGGGCGACGTGGAGAGGGGATGGAACCTGCCCGCCGCCCTGCGGCTGTCCCAGCTGCTGGCCCGCCGCCACTGTCACCGGCACCGCTGAACCCCTCAGCCGGGGGTGCACCCCGCCTCCTTCCTTCTCCATCATAGTACCTCAGAGTTGCGGACAGTTTTCAGGAATAAGAACCTCAAGGCCTTCTCAGGCTCTGCCAAAGAATGAGATCTTATTTCTCTATCACTACAGAGTTAGGAGCCTTAGAAATCATCTGTGCGCATGCATCTTATTTTACTAAAAAGGAAACGGAAAATGGTAAAGTCACTGCATGCCACACCGTCAATTTATTTTGCTGGGGCACAATTATAATGCAAAAACACTTTTGTAAAATAGCAAACTTACAGACATTTCATGACCAGTTAGAAGTCTCTGACCAAATTTCTGCTGAATCCAACTGACCTTCCCAGTGGCTGAAGCCCAGCAGCACACCTCCAA
>RJWM01015367.1:0-48004 GCA_004363535.1 Dasyprocta punctata
AAATAAATAAATAAAACAAAGTAGCTCAATAAACTATTTTTGCTTGGTTTTCTGTCTTTACACCTGTAATCCCAGCACTTGGGAGGCTGAGGCAGGAGGCTCACTGCAAAGACAAAGTGAGCCTAGACCACGTAGTTCAAGGGTGAATAGGATGTCTTCCCTAAAGCAGTGCTAGACCTAATGAAGGAGACAGTTATTTGGCATTTCAATACAGTGAAAGCCATAACACAAAGAATTCTTATAAATTTATAATAAAAGGTTAATGTCTCTAAGTAGAAACAAAGTGAGCAAAAAATGAGTGGGAAACTCATTAAAAAAAAAAAAAAGAAAAAGAAAACCAAGAGGGCCGGTGATAGAGCTCAGCAGCACAGCACCTGCCTGGCAAGCACAAGGTCCTGAGTTCAATTCCCAGCACCGCCCCCCCAATCCATAAACAAAGTCAGGGAGGGGCTGTCTCCAAGTGAAAGTGTGCACGCTTAGTTCGTCTGCGTGGAATTGTCTCCTGTGATCCTCTGTCGCCCCCATGTGTATTGTAAATTCCAGAGCCCGGCCCTGTGGAGGCTCTGGAGGATGAGCGTGGAATTAGCAGAAGGGCAGCCGTGGTGGCACCGCAGAGACCTGCTGCAGGAGGGAAAGAAGACCCACGGCAGGTCTCTAGCTGCATAGTCTCTGATCAGGTCAGTTTCCCAGGCTCCTTATCAACTCTCAGGCAGGCTGGGGATGAGCTGATGAGGTTGCCCCACTTCACTCTCCAGCCCTTCTGGGCATTCTAACACTTCACTCACAGTTAAAATCACTTCCTGGGAGACCCTTTCCCTGGCTCTGCCTCTGTTAAGGCCACATCCCATCCTTCGTGCCCCCCTAGCCTGTCAACACGAAGGCCAACTCCTGGCTCATTTGCTGCCCTTGCTGGACTCCCAGGATGGGAACTGCGTGCATGTCCTGTTCTCCACCAGCCCCTCGGCCTCTGACAGCTCACCCAGCTCACAGCAGGTCCCAGAGCCTGGGTGCTGATGGTCCCAGGAAGCTGAGGGAGAGACTGAGGTGGCCAGCACCCTCCCTTGGGGACCAGGAAGTTTCCTTTACCACTACGTGCTTCACTTACCGTTATGTAAAATGGGACAGGACCATGTGAAAGGACCGTATGTGACTTGGAGGGGCTCTGTCTGCTACTGTAGTCGTGGCTGTTCAGTGTACAGGTGGGTACATGTACAAGCGCAGGGAGGGGGCCAGGTGCAGACTCAAGGCTGGAAATGGGGAGAGAGTCAGGCTTTATCAGGACTCTGGCCATCACTATTAGCTTCTTTATGTGCTTCCCAAGTTTGTGTCCTGACTGTTCCACTTGTTCGGTGTGGCAATCACAACCGGGTGATATTTGCCTTTGTGACCCAGCCAATCAGCAACTTGTGCCTATCATCAGATAGCTGGTCCTGGTGCACACACTCGCAGATACAGCCGCATCCACATCCAACCTAGTACACGAATGGTAGCATGCCACCTGGGTGCCAGGTCTTCTACTGGAGGCAGCCAGTTGACTTCTGCTTGTGCATCTTATCACACAGCTGATGCACCAGTGTACACCGTATACACCCGTATATACCCTGCCCACAAACAGTAGCATCTCGAGGCTGTTCTTTTTGCGCTTCTTTCCACCTAAGGTATCTCAGAAGTCGTCCTTATTGGTGCGCATTCAGTATTTTTTGTTTTAAAGGCTGCACAGTTTTCCAAAGCATGGATCCCCCCCGCCATTGCCATTGCTTTTGTCAGTGTAAGAAGTGCGGGGACCCAGAAGGCTCCATGGAGGTGCAGAGCTGGCGTCCAGAGACTTGATTTCAATCCCACCTGTGCCTGGAATTCGCTGCCGCCCCGGGTTGCATCTTCAGCAGCACGATCGTGGAAAAGGGATGTGGGTGCACAGAGGATCGGGCCGGCTACTCCCCGGGTCCGAGCGCGGGTCAGTTGACAGCCACTCCGCGCACCAGTGACACCCACGCATTAAGCGCTCTGGAGCAGTGAAGGTCGGAATCCTTTAACATATCTCCCGAACTGGCGCCCAACCTCCTGTCAGTCACGCTCTGGATCAGTCCTATTCACCCGCCTCTCGGTTACTTCACCGCTAGTTTCCTAGCGGTATCTCTTAAGGTCACAGTCGTTCCTGCCCCTTTAAGAGGGCGGAGCCCCGCCTCCGCTATTTCCCGCCCGAAGCGACCATGCGCAGGCGTACAGAAGGGAGTCAAGAGAGGCCACCAAAAGCTCCCTTTACAAATATGGCGACGCCCTGGGTGCCGCGTTCGCGCCCGTCGCTGACGTCACTTCCTGGGCGGAGGAGGCTGAGTGGTGCAGTGAGGGACAAACAAAAGGAGGCGCCGGCGGAGCGCAGTGGTCAGCTGCGGACTGGGGCGGCCAAGGCTGAGGCTGCCTGCTGCGCTGCCGGCCGCGGCGTACCGAGGTGAGTGGTTGGGGTGGGGAAAGGGGCGAGAGCTGTCACCTCTGGGAACTCATCCGGAGGCGCCCCGCCCGCCGCCCGGCCCCACGCGTTCGGAGCGCTCGGGCTGCACCCGCCGGGCTGTCCCCCAGACTCCCGGGGCAGCTTCGTGCGGCCCCCCACCGACCCCGTCAGGCGCCGGGTCCCCGCGGCCCCACCCTCCCGCCGGTGTCGGGGCGCGCGAGCCCCCTCCAGGCACCCCGTCGCTCCCGTGTCCTCCTAACCGGAGTTTCCGCCCGGCTCCTCCAGGTCCCCTTGTCATCTCCTGGGTCCCCGGTCACCTCCGCTCCACACACACTCCCCCCTTCCCGAGGTCCCACCCCTGGGCGCTCTCTTTGCCAGCTTCTTTCCCGTTTTCGTCAGATCCCCCAGGTCTCTTCTCTTGGGTCCCCACCCCCTTCCTCTACCCTTGGACTGGTCTATCTCTGGATCTGGCGGGGACTGTGCGCTGACACGGGGGCAGGATGCCTGGCTAGGGTCTTGGGACCTGCCTGGATTGGGGTTCTGGCGATGACCGATTTGCAGCCCCTGCCCTGTCCCTTGCATCCACAGCCACAGGGGCGGGAGGTGCAGATCCAGTGAGGTCACCGCCTGGGCCAGCTGTGTAGGTGAGCTGGAGATCCAGCACACCGGTCCCAGGCTGAAGGACCGTAGCTCGGGGCTCGTGGGGCTCGTGATGATTCTGCTGCTTTGGAGGTCGCCCCTTCCCTTGGTCTAGACTGGAGCTAACAGACTGGGCTGGTTCTCCACTCGTGTGTTGCCTTTTTTGGGAAGACATGGTCAGGGATTGTGTGGCAGCCTCTTCCTGAAGGGGACTGGGCTGACCAGGTGGGGTGGGTCCTGGGTGAGTGGTCCTTCCACTCCGTCTTCTTCCCCTGCCCAATCTAGGGTTCCTTTGAGGATGAGCTGGGAGGCAGAGAGCTCGAAGAAAAGAGGGTTTCCCCAGCAGAGACCTGGAGGAGGGGTTTGGAGGAGCAGAAAGTTTGGAGGACCATGTCCCCCTTTCCTATTCGTACTAGAACTCTTGCCAAACTGTATTCTGCTCTCTGGAGCAAAGTGGCAGACGGACAGACACTGTGGAAAGGGGAGAGGTCAGTTGGGGTGCTACTTCCTGTGAGGGGACAGGGGGCCCAGTCTGTGCCTCCATGAAGGTCGAGTGTCCCATGGCTGGAGGGAGGCGAGGACAGATAAGTCGTGCTGGAGGACCATCTGCTGTGGCGATGCTGGGGGTGAGCGGCTGGCCCAAGTCTTCCGTCTTAGTGCTGTGTTTCGGGTTGGGGCAGGGTCTGATGCCTTGGGCCAAGGATCGGGAAACCAAAAAATGTTAGTGACTTGCCCGGCCCCAGAACTTCACCAGATGCGTTTGTTCTGTTTCCTGGGCACGCCCGCTGGGAAAGTTTACTTTGCAATGCTGAGTGGCCTTTCTGGAAAGTGGGCTCCTGAGGAATGTCCCTGTGGGTCACAAGTCACGGAGGTGGCCGGGCTCGGGTTGCTGCCTGACATGGTCCGGACTGCACCTGTGGGAGCCGGAGGGAAGGAGTCAGCTTGGCTTCTGACCCTCGTGAGTGGCAGTCATTCCAGGTTTTCACATGGGGACACTGAGGCGTGGGCTGACAGGCTTTGAACTTCATGGGGACTCACGTGGGATCAATGTGGAGCTGCGTGCCTGGAGCCCAGCCCCACCTTCCTGGCTGGCTCCCGCTCAAGCTCCTGGCGGTTACTGCCACGCTGGGGCTCCAGCTCATTTCACTGCGGGCCCCCGAATGCGAAGTAGAGCACAAGCTCCTTTCCCTGGTTGCCAGCTCGTCTCGTTCTTTCGTGAACCGTTGTGCTGGGCGAGCCCTGTGTATTTACTGACTGATTGGTGAAGTGCGTGCTTTGCGTTTTACTTGAGGTCTGTGTCTTGCCCTGTTCGTCTTTCCTGTAGTTCTTCTCCTGCAGATTCCCTGTCTGCTGCGAGATCTGGCCAGGGTGGGGGAGCTCACAGTACTCTGATGGCGAGTTCGTTCCCCTCTGCCGGAGTGCTCCTCCCACTCCTCCTCCAGGAGATCTCCCAGGTCCCTGCTCACTGGGTCTCCTGCTTTTCCTGAGTTCCCCCAGCAGAGCCCTCCAGATTGGAATCCTTGACATGCTGTCTCCCAGAGGACCAGGTTCAGTGTGTGAGGCTCCCTGTCCCAAAAGCTCCCTTCACCCCACAGCCCAGCCCAGGCTCTGGCACCGCCAGGCTCTCCAGAGATGCCGGCAGCGCGGGTCTGAGCGTCATGCCCGCCTGCTGACAGCAGCTCTCCCTTCCTCCTAGGGCAGCAGCGTCCATGGAGCAGCAGGGATGCCAGGACCCTGCGTGGACAGACGTGCGGCAGCCTCAGCACCTCCAGCCAGCACGCAGATAGCAGCCAGGGGTAAGGAGCGCAGCCTGGGCCCGCTCCTGCCCAGCCCAGGGCGGAGGGCGGCATCTCCAGCTCCGTATTCCTGTGGGCTCAGCACTGGAGGCCCGGGGACCGGGGACAGAGCGGCCCAAAGAGAGATTTAGCCTCCTCTTCTCACTGAGCATGTCCAGTCACCATGCTCTTTGAAGGCTAATGTTACATTGAACTGCTTGGGTTTCGCCCCCCCAGATCTTATCAGTCAGGGTTACTAATAATGCTGCCTCGTGACCCATCTCCCATGGTGTGTTCCATGGGGCACCGTTCTGGTTTGCGGCACTGGTTCGGTAATTCGGTGAACAGCAAACTTGTTGACTTGGATGTGTTGACCTGAGCACAGTGAACGTGAGGGCAGTGAGCAAGGCGGGTTTCCCCACACCAATCCGGCCTCTCAGACATCTGGAGGCTGAGGTTCCTTGGCCTCGGTTTTGGGAAAGGGTGGCCTAGCATGGGGGAGGCCTTGGATTGAATCCTGAGCACCCTAAGAGAGGGGGGTATGGGATGATATTAGCACCTCGCTCCCTAGGGGGTGTTTTGAGGGTTCAGTACTCTGATGAGGGGAAGGCTGTTAGGACAGAGCTGGTGGGTGCAGAGTCCTGGGTGACGTGCAGAAGTTTGGGCAGTGGCCGTTGTCCCCTACTCATAAGTGCGAAGACCGAGGCTCAGAGTGACTAGAGATCAGGCTGAAAGCCCTCAGGAGGACAGCATGGTCGGGGACTCGAACCTGGATCCTGCAACCCCGGGCCAGGTTCTTTGTTCCTACCGGAGGCCTCTCCGCCTCCAGCTCCCAACTCAGCTTTGCCCAAAGTGAGGCTTAAGCCTCCCTACCCAGGGCTTGAAGAGCAATAGGGAAGCTTGGGGCTGTTTTCCTGGTTACCACGGTAGTCACAAGTTCCTTGTATGCCTTATGCTAGTAGTGGCAAATCTGTGACTCCAGCGTTACTGTGTTTTTCTTTTAAAACAAAGGCTGTCAATGTGTGAGTTGTCTTTGTTAAACTGAAGCCTGGGTGTTCAGGCTTAATTGCAGTGCTGGCACTTTGTGATAAATAAATGGGTTTGGGGTTGCAGTTTGGGCACTGGTCTCTAAAGGGTTTGCCCTCCCTGCCCTGTGCTGTTGGGATTTTGATGTGGCGGAGGGAGGGGACTCTCACCTCCGAGGCGGGAATGGGGAGGGTAGCACTCACCTCTATGACTGCAGTGTGTCTGCTTTCACAAAAGTCGGGTCTTGTCAAAGCTACCAATTAGCAGCTTGCTTTTATTTCGCTGAATGACAGCTCCCGGATCTTTCCCAGGCCAGAGGCAGACAGATGAGGTGAGGGCAGTGAATGTGGGGACAGAAGGCACTTTCTGGTGCCAGCCATCCCTGGCCTCCCCTGGCCCTGTGGGTGCTTCTGGCCGGGCATTTCAGCAGCAGAGGGAGCAGGCTGCTCTCCTGTTTGGTAGGACGAGGTGTGCAGAGCTAGGCCCTGCCCTGTAGGAGTTTCCTGCTGGTTCTGGGGAACTCTGTCCCCAGAGAGGGGACTCCTGAGCTGAAGGCTCCGGGCCATACTGAGCAGGACGCAGTGGGTCCTGCCTGTGTGAGGTGGCAATTCCTCCTGGGTGCAGGGGACACCTGCAGGGGACAGCTTGGCTGGCTTCAGAGGTCGCCCTTGCAGGCTTCAGCCTCTGTCATCTGTCTGAGGCACAGCCACTGAAGTAGAGGACACAGCCTTGAGGGAGTGTGGGCTGTGAATACCCTCAGTCTTGCCCTTCTCACCCCTCAGGGACAGCCTGGTCCTCCCTCAGTTTCCCTTTGCAGTAGCCATGGGAAGCTCTTTGTGGGTTAGAATACATCCTTCAGGCATCAGGCAGGAGGGCAGGCAGGGGAGTAGAGGCACCTTGGGACCTCGCTGGAAAGTTGCTCTTTGGGGGCAAAGGTCCTGAGGTAGGTTCCTCCAGAAGACATTTGAGGCGCAGCACCCTCATTTGGGGCGTTAGCAGCGTCTGGTGAGCTCCAGCCAGGGATGAATCTGTGGGGAGCTCCTGGTGTCTGGCAGCTGGCAGTTTCCTCAGATGACTTCTCCCGTCCCTCCGCCTTCCCCGTGCCCCTTTCCCTGTCCCCAGCAGTGTCTGCCTTTCCCAGGGGCCCACCTGGCAGAGCGCCTTTGGAGTGGCCCCCTGGAGATGGCGCTTGGTGGCTTCTGTCCTCTCCCCTGAGCATCCCTGGTGCCACCTTCAGAGTGCCGGGTCACCGCAGGTCCCTGTGTGCACCTTGCCGTCAGCCCAGCTGGGTGGCGAGGTCCCCGTAGAGATGAGGAGAGCGAGGCTCGGGGACGAGACCTCATACCCATGTCCCGCAGCTTCCAAGCGGCAGCCCGTGCGCGCTGCTTCACTCTGCTGCTGCTGCTGCTGCTGCTGCTGCTGCTGCTTCTCTGTGTTCTCAGGTGTTTGAGGACCCTCAGGGTCTCCTAGGGACCTTACTAAAAATGCCGTGTCCCTGGCCCACCACCGCAGACTTGGAGTCAGCCCTCCACGCTGGGCCCAGGAGTCTGCACTTTGCAGAGGGTCCCCTGGCAGCTCAGGGTAACCCATGGGCCACACTGGAGGAGCTGGCCAGGTGCTTCCTTGGGGCCCTGGCTGCGGTGAAGGAGGCTGTTGGCTGCCCACACCGTGCCTTCGGGGGAGCAGTGTTGTACTCCCCTCAGGGTCTCACTGTGTGGCCCATGCTGGTCCTTGAACTCAGGGCAATTCCCCTGCCTCAGCCTCCCAAGTGCTTGGATTACAGGCGTGTGCCACCAGGCCCAATTTTGATGTTTATTGTTTAGTGATGTGCACGCATGTGTGCGCACGCATGTGTTTGTGTGGTAGGTCTCTTAACCTTCCCTTGTCAAAGATACCGCAGGGCCGCGCTACCTAGAGGAACTTTCCCTCGCAGCCGCAGGCGTCCCCTGCTGCCTCTCCGCTGCCTCGCCGCTGCATTCCATCTCTCGCAGCGAGCTTTAACGTCTCAACGTCTCTTGAGGGCTCGAAACCTCAAAATTAAATAGTCTGCTGCAGTATAACCTCACGCCTGGAGCGACGGCAGACCTGCCGGAGTAAAAGTGGCTGTAAAATTCCACAGCTTTCTCATGCCACCTGGACACCTCGGAGGCACAGCTGCCAAGCCACACCCTTGGCCAGCCCGTGTGGCAGATGTGCCGGGGCAGCAGGCTGGGGTGGGAGTCCTGGCCTCTCCTAGCTGACTCCCTGGGTTCTGGGTCCCCTGGGTTGGTCCACTTGCCCACGAGGGACTGACCAGTGTCCAGCCCCCTGGGACCTCAGTGGCAGACCCAGCCCCAGCCTCTCTAGGACATCCATGGTCACACAGTGGGGCCAGTGGGAAGGTGGCCTGGTGTTCCCTGCAGGTCCGGGCTGGTCTTCAAGGTTTCTCTGCCCCCAGGGGCCCTGACCCAGACGTGGGTTCCCTTCCAAACTGTCCTTAAGCCTTGGAAGCCTGGAGGCAGGCCACTGTGACCCTCTAGGGGTCTCTGTTCCCATGACCCCTCAGGAACAGGAGTGGGTCCGGGAGACCTGTTCACCTTAGAGGCAGGTTGGCACAATGAGCAGATCTGGAGTGGATCTGCCCACCTTCTTCCCGCTGGGCGTGCTCAGCCAGGTCTTTGCTGGGCCTCAGACTTCACCCTATAAAGGGACCGGTGAAAACCTCCGTAGGAATAACAGTGGCACTCAAGAGGCTGAGGCAAAAGGATCACTGTGAGGCAAGGCCAGCCTGGGCTACACAGCAAGACATGATTTTATTTTATTTTATTGGTACCAGGGATTGAACTCACAAACTCGCACTTGCCAGGTAGGCGCTTACGCCACTGAGCTAAATCCCCACCCAAGACACGGTTTTATTTTTATTATTTATTTATTTATTTATTTTTGCATTACTGGGGCTTGAACTCACAACCTCTTGCCTGCCCGAGAGGCGCTTAAGCCACTAAGCCAAACTCCCGGCCCTATTTTTTTGAGACAGGGATGCACTATGTAGTTCAGGCCGGCCTTGCTCACATGGTAGCCCAAGCTGGTCTCGATCTCCCGAGTGCCAGGATTAAAGGCGAGCACCACCACACCCGGCAAGACACGGTTTTAGATAAAATAAGAATAACAGCAGCACAGTGCCAGGTTCAGTGGTGCATGTCTGTAGTCCTTACTGTGGAGGCTGAGGCAGGAGGATCACAAGTTCAAGTCCAGCCAGCATAAGCTAGCAAGACCTTATCTCAAGCAAAATATTAGTGTCACTATGCGGCAGGTGCCATCCAGAAGGTTTTTGGGGATTACCTTATTCAGTTTCCACCTCAGTCCTCTGGGGAATGGACTTGTCTGCTGCCGGATGGGGAGACCAGAGCCCTTCAGGGCAGTGACTTTCCCAAGGTCACACTTGTGAGCAAGGTGCCACCTTCCCAGTCTGCCTGGGGACAGGTAGCAGAGGCGAAGGGTTCTGAGCTTGAATCTCCAGCAGGGGTCCCTTTGCCTGTCACCCTTCACCCCGGAACGCAGGCCGCACCTTGGTTAAGTGTCCACAAAGCTGAACCTGTTTGGAAAGCCCAGCCCAAACGTGAGAGCCATTTGGAACTGATACTGGCTCCCCTCTCCTGTCCCGCCTGGGCTGGCTCCCTTCAGCCCTCCCCAGGAAGTGAGGGTGTGCCCTTCTGTGCAGGGTAAGTCCCCAGCCCGAAGCACCCCCAGACCGCAGCCTCTGACTCACCCGGTGAGGGTGGGGGGAGGGCAGTGCCTTGTTCTTGGGCGTGCGAGGGCCAAGTGTGCCTCAGATGTGGCTGAGACCGCCTCTCCCCTCCCCTTCCTGGCTTTGGGATCTGAGGAAGTGCAAGGTCTGGAGCAGATTCACAACCAGCCCCCAGCAGGGCCAGCGACCCCAGGCGGTGCCCTCCCCCGGGAGAGTACGGGCTGGGGGGCTAGAGGAGGGGCGCCCGCCTTCCACCGCCCCTGCGGCTGTTTGTGCTTTAACAAGAGCCTCTCTGTGCCCATCTGCTGGCCGCCTCTGTGGGGCCACTGCCCAGGTATGGGCGCTGCCCAGCCCTCCGAAGACCCATGGAGAGGCACGCGTGGGTGGTCTCCCCCCAGTCTCCCTTTCCCGGCTGTAAGAAAGGTCAAGAGGAAGTTAAAGCTGCCCAAGGCGGCACAGGCCTATTGTCCCAGTTACTTGGGAGGCTGAGGTAGGAAGATCGCTCAAGTCCAGGACTTTGGGGCCAGCCTGGGTAACATTGCAAGACCCCTTCTCTTAAAAGAAAAAAGGGACTCGACTCTGGACCAGGGTGGACACTTTGGGCTGGTTCTGAGAGCAGATGGCCGGCTCTCCATTTGGTCTGTTCTCGGAACCGGGAACCAGGTGGTCTAGCCCTGCGTGGAGGTCTTAACATTTAGGGTTCAGCCGTCACCTAGCCCTGTCCCTGCTGAGTTATGGGGGGGGTCTTCCACAGTGGTGGGTGGGGGCACCATGGACAACACCCAGCCCCACACTGTGCTGGGCATTGAATGACACATAGCACATTATCTTATTCTCAGTTCTCAACAGCCCAGTTTCCAGCTGTAATGGACCCATCTTAGAGTTGAGAAAACTGAGGACCCTGTGAGGAAGTGGTGGGGCTGGCATTTGAGGTACCCAGCTCAGACTCCAGAGTCTGAGCTCCTGCCCGCCCTGGGCGTTTGCGGTGGCCACTGGGTGTGTGTGTCTGACAGGGTCAAACAGGAGGCGCAGGGGTGACCCTGTACCATCAGAGGTGGTGGCTGTAATTCTTTGAGAATCCTCAGAAACCACACAAGGAAGAAAGTCTTTTGATGTTTTGCAAGTACTTCTTTTTCCTCGTCAACATGCCGTGTTTAAATAACAGACCATGCCGCGCAGACAGCCATCGCAATCTCACCCGCTCCTCCACAGGACCGAACACAGTGCAGCTTGCTGGATTTCTCTATCCATAACAGTAATGAGGTTTTTTTTTTTTTTTTTTTTTTTTACTGATAAGAGGGTTTTTTTTTTTTTTGCAGCACCAGGGATTGAACTCACAACCTTGCACCTGCCAGGGCAGGCACTTAAGCCACTGAGCCAAACTTCCGGCCTTAGTTTTTTTGAGGCAGGGTTGCACTATGTAGCTCAGGCTGGCCTTGCGCTCACATTGTAGCCCAAGCCGGCCTCAAACTCACAATGCTCCTCCTACCTCAGCCTCCCGAGTGCTGGGATTAAAGGCGTGTGCCACCATGCCCAGCTCTTGCTAAGAGTTTTTTTTTTTTTTTAAAGTATCGAATCATCCTTTTTTCCGTGCTTGTTTTTATTATGGTAGAATACACATAACACAGGACTCCCACCTTCCCCGGGGCCTGGTGTACAGAGCAGTGGTGTGTTCAGTTCATCCTTGGGCGGCCACCGCCACCTTGCTTCCAGAACCTTTGCTCATGCGGGACTGGCCCTCCGTCCCCGCTAGATCCCATCGCTGCATTCCTTGCTCCTCCTGCTCTCCACATCTGAATTTGACTCCCCTGTGTACCTCGCATAGGTGCAGTCCTACGGTGTTTGACCTTCCGTGGTGAACAATTTGATGGATCGTGCATTTCATGAACTTGTGAACAACTGTTTTTTTAAAACTCCTTAATATCTCTTGGGCCTCATTTGAGTCACTGAATGTGGACCTATGAGGCAAGTAGCATTCTTCCTACTGTAGCATTGCAAAAGCGGAGACTTGGGCTAAGTAGTTTGCTGGGATCATGGGATTATTGTGTACTGGAGCTGGGTTTGAGTGCAGTTGCTCCCAACTCTAAAGCCCTTGCTCTTTCCCTTTCGCGGGCCTGCCCGCCACTGACGGCAGGATGGGGGTCCTCCGGCTTGCCCGTTTGTGCCTCCCAGCCCTGCCCAGTGCACCTGGTCCTGCTTCCCTCAGGAGCCCGAGCAGCCGTGTAGGAAGGGGGTCCTGGCCTGCAGCACAGATACTTCCGCCTCTCCTCGGGGACAAGGCAGGCCCAGGCCAGGGTCTGCCCCTGGGAGTCAGGCAGTGTCCTGGGGCAGAGAAGTGGGTCGGCTGGAAGCAGACGCTGCGTCTGCTGCCCTGGCAGCTGGACCGGTAGCCACTGCTGCCTGCTGGGCCTTCTCAGGGATGAGGGTGGAGCGAGAACCAGCCAGAGAGGAGCTCAGCTTCGTCAGACCATCCTGTTTTACCATAGTTGTTTCAGATAGACATGCACACAAACGTGTACCTACACGTGTGGGCATCACTTCAGTAGGTCAGGCACATCGTTTTTGGGACTTTCCGTGCATCGTTTTGTACCTTTACTAAACTTGGGTACTGACCTAGGTGTGGTGCTTACGCCTGTCATCCCAGCACTCAGGCTGAAGCAGGAGGATTGCCACAAGTCCAAGGCCAGCCTGAACTACATAGAGAGATTGTCTTTTTTTTTTTTTTTTTTTTGGTAGCGGGGATCGAACTCTCGACCTTGCGCTTGTCAAACAGGCACTTGTGCTGCTGAGCCAAACCCCTGGCCCCCAAGAGATTCTGTCTTAAAAAGTGGAAAACCCTGGCTACATACATTATGAAAAATTGTCTATAAACCAGGCGTGGTGACGTGCACCTTTAAACCCAGCACTCCGGAGACTGAGGTAGGTGGAGCGTTGTAAGTTCGAGGCCAGCTTGGGCTACAACGTGAGCAAGGCTGGCGTGAACTACATAGTGTGACCCTGCCTCGAAAAAAATAGGGCCAGGAGTTTGGCTCAGCAGCTTAAGTGCCTGCTTGGCAGGTGGGAGGTTGTGAGTTTGAGCCCTGGTATTAACCAAAAAAAAAAAAATCGTCTATAGTGTATATATAATTCTATAACATGATTTTGTTGTTGTTTTGTTTTGTTTTGTTTTTTGAGACAGGGTATCACTATGTAGTTCAGGCTGGCCTTGAGCTCACTTTGTAGCTCAGACTGGTCTCGAACTTGCAATGATCTTCTGCCTCAGCCTCCCAAGTCCTGAGATTACAGGTGTGTGCCACCATGCCTCGTTTATAACTTGTTTTTTTCATTCAACATTGTTTTTGAGGTTTGTCCATGTTGGTACAGGTTCCTGGCTCTAATTGATTTAAAGCCTTCCTTTGTATGAGGGGAACAGTGTGTTCTTTCTCCTGCTGATGAGTGTTTAGGTGGCTGCTGATGTTTGCTATTGCAAGCAGCTCTTTGGCAAGCGTCCTTTCCCAGATCTGCGAGGCCTGTCCTGTCCCTCAGAGAGAAATGCTGACTGTCTGTGCGTCCAAACTCCTTGTTATAGAGCTCCAAGTTTCTGCCAATGCGAGACAGTGCAGTGATTGTTTTAATTTGCATTCTTTGATTATTAAAGACGTTGCGAATGATTTCATACATTAATTTCCACTTGTATTTTTCGTGTGAATTGCCTGTTCATTCATCTTGCCTTTTTTCCCCATCCAATATTTTTTTTTCCTGCGTGTTAATTCTGTGTATTCTAGTATTGATCTTTTGGTGATCATGCACGTTAGAAATATTTCCTTGATCCAGACAGAGTGATACACACCTGTAATCCCAGCACTTGGGAGGCTAAAACAGGAGAATTGCTATGAGTTTGAGGCCAGCCTAGGCTACATAGTGAGTTCAAGCCCAGCCTGGACTTCAGAGCAAGCCCTTGTCTCAAAACAAAAAAAGAAATCTCCTCCTTTATTTTCACTTGTTTATTATTAAATCCTGTGATATGTGTGTGTTTTACCTTTAAACATGTATGAATCTTCTATAGGAATCTGTATGTTGAGCTGCACGTGAAGACGCACTTGTGATCCCTGTTATTCCGGAGGCTAAGGCGAGAGGATCACATGTTTGAGGCCAGCCCAGGCAACTTAGCAAGACCATCTCAAAATTACAAAAATAAAAATAAAAATAAAAATGAAGAGGCGAGGATGTAGCGCAGTGAAAGCACCCCAGGCCCGGCCCCCTGCGCCCATACGTGCATGCGCACGTGCAACACAGCACTTGAACGTTTTGTCTTGAAATGGTCTCTTAGAGTTTCTTTTAGCCTCTTAGGTTTTTCTTTTAAGGTTCACACACACACACACACATACCACCTCCGTGTGGTGCCGGGGATAGAAGTGGGGCCCTCATGTGCGGAAGACAAACACTACCCTTCCGCTCCATCCCCAGCTGTAAGCATTCTCCAGTTTTTAGTCTTTTGTTCAGTGGGGTTTATTTTGGAGGAGAGGGGGAGCTGGGCCAGGCCCTTTCCCGTGACTCTCTCAGAGCCGGCGTTGTTTCGCGATGCCCATTCTTTTTCCCAAACCTGCCAAGGCAGCACCACCTGTCCGAGTGTCTGAGAAGCAGGTGTGTGTGTCTCTGGCCCTTTTTCTCTTCTCTGGTCCACCAGTCTATCCCATCAGCACCACACAGTTTGCCTCAATTCCGCAGCTTTATGTAAGTTTCAGATTCTGGTAGGGTGTTTCTTCCTTCTCTACTCCTCCAAATTATCTTCGCTGTTTTTTTTTTTTTTTTTTTTACTGGGAATCGAACTCAGGACCTCGAGCTTGCCAGGCAGGTGTTGTGTCTGAGTTGAGTCACCGGCCTTTCTGCCATATTCTTGATGCTTTGGAGTCATGATTTTTAAAAAGCTTTGTTCTTAATGATGTGTGAGTAACACGTTTATAATATAAAATCAAGGCACGGTTGGAGTGAAGAAGCATTATCGACAGCAGTTTATCTCCCTGCCGGGATGGTTTGGGGTGAGCACGTGTATATAATTTTTGCATTTAGTCTTCTTCGAACCTCAAGTGCTTTTGTTGCCCATAGTATTTAACGAGGATTTAATGAATCCCCCCATAACAGGCGTCTGGTTTTCCCAGTCTTCCTGTTCACCGTGGGGAATGATCGTGGGCCTGAATCAATCCTAGAGAATCTCCGGGCCCCTGCCCTCCTCCTTTGCACCTCCTCTCATCCCCAGGCTGTGTGCACATTGGCCACCCCGCATCTGCCTCCCACAGCTGGGCTCCGAGCCCCTGCGTCCCTGTCCTGCAGCCCCCGTGCCTCTTGTGAGCGTCTCACTGGGATGTGGCCAGGGGTTGCTCTCCTCGCATTATCCCTGACCCCTGCGGCACGGCCTGCCCTGCGGTAGATTCTGAGGCCCACCAGGCCCACCTCCTTTTTGTCTTTTCTCCACGGCCCCAATTTCAAACCCTTTCATCTTTGTCCTTTCTTCAGGATCCTTTCCAAATTCTCTATCTTGCAGGGCAAAGACCTGACCTCACCCTTCTCTCTGTTGCTTCCAAAACCTCCATCTGCAAGCTACAAAGAACACCTGATCCCCACGGCTGAGGGCCCTTTTTTCCCTTTGTAGGCTGTTTTCATTTAATATGCGCCTTTCTTTTCTCAGTCCAGGGGACCGAACCCGGGTGTGGCACGCGCTGGAAGTGCTCTGCCAGTCAGCTGCAGCCCGAGGCCTCCCAGGACTTTTTACTCACAAACATAATGAGTGCTGCCCAAAAACCCAAGCTTCTATTTTAGGTTTCTGCCTTCTGTTCTCTCCTGGAGATGGCTCTGCCCCGCTGGGCAGGAAATGTTGGTTCAGGACTCGTCAACATGGGTTCTGTCCATTTAGCACTGTGTTCCGGCTCTCGCTGTTTCCAAATGACTCTGCCCCTTTCTGGAGCTTCCCGCTCACCTACTGTGTGCCAGGCCCCACCTGGCTGGGGCCCCGCAGTGTCTGGCAGCCATGGGGCGATTTGCCTCTCTCCCTCCGCTTCCTTCCTGAACGCCCGCCAGTGGCTGTGAAGTCAGGCCTGCCCGTGGGCGGGAGGCTCAGCCTGTGTGGGTTTTGTGTCCCCCCAGGCCGAGGCCCAGCGCCTGGTGCTTGGCGTGTGGTGAGTAAGCATTTCAGGCCCGGGTGGCTGGGAGGGGCAGGGACCTGAACACAGTCACTCTGCTGGTGAGGGGCGGGGCCGGGCTGTGAGTTCACATCCTCTCCACTGTTGTCGGGGCTCCCTCTCTACCTGCCCCCGGTCACACCCCAGCAGTCCAGGGAACCCCATTTCTGTGATCGTCATGAGAGTCCAAGGACTCAGCGGGGTATTTGTCGCCTCCCCCAGGCGCAGGGGAAGGTGTCCCAGCTGCTGGACAGCACCTTTCCCTCTCTGCTGGCTGCAGGCAGGAGAGGTGTGGGGGTGCAGGGTGGCCTGTGTTGGCTGCAGTGGTTCTGGGCCTGAACCCCGCTGTGTGACCTGGGGGTGAGCTGCAGATGGCGAAGGAGGAGACCAGGCTGGGCAGGGAGCTGGGGCCGCCCGCCCGTCACTTCCTCTGTCCACCTTTTATTCCATGTGGGCACGTGGTTGACAGCTTCTCTGCTGCCTTCCAGACAGGGAAACCGAGGCCCTGGGAGAGGAGCGGCTCCGCATCTCTGCAAGGAGGCCAGGCCAGTGACAGAGGGCCGAGCCCAGGGAGGGCGCCAAAGCCGTGCAGAAGGGCCCCTTCCGAGACGCGAGGACGAACCACTGCCCTGGGAGTGCCCCGCCTTCCGGCACTTTCCCACCACCCCGGGGGTGCCCAGGAGAGCTGGTGGCGGGTGTCTTCGCCCTGGGAATGACCCTCCCTGGGGAGGCTGCTGCAGGCGCTGGCAGTCGGTGAAGTTGGCAGCGGACCCTTGCTTCTACTGCTCGGTGCCCCAGTGTGTGAATTAGGGTCCGGAGAGATTCTGAAATGCGTTAGTGTGGCCGCCCCTTGCAGCCTGTGAGGTGGTGTCATCGCAGAGCCGCTGCAGTTCTGGCCCGTGCGGGGTTCGGGTGGTCAGGTGCACAGAGATGGGAAGTGGAAGGCGGCTGCCAGGGCTGGAGGAGTCTGTGGGGAGCTGGCCTGTAGCAGGGACGCGGACAGCGCTTCTGTGTCACAGGACGGGGTACAGCCTGACTGCCCAACGCCACCGGCCTGGGACGTTCCTCTCCGTGCAGTTTCCACCCAGGTGAACAATGGGCCCCGGCTCTTTGGGAGAACCCGGCTGGGCCCCCTCAGGCTCTGACTGGGGCACTGCTGAACTGTGGGTTACTCAGCGGCCAAAACGCTCCACCCCACCAGCTCCTGCGGGGCTTCTCCTCCCTCCCTGTGGCTCCAGCGCCTTCCTGGGCAGGAAGCGGGAGGGGCCTGAAGCCTGGCTGGCCCCGCCCAGGCCACAAACACCTGAAACTGCCCCCCTGCACGCCCCAGGCCCGCGCCCTTCCGCCCAGGTGGAGCTTGCCTCCTGTCCCCCTCTGCCCTGTCTTCTTTCTCCAGGAGCGTGTCTGTCTGTAGAGCCGCCTGCTGTGTGCTGCCCTGCTGACATGGAGGCTGGGGGAGAGGCCGACAGTCATTCCCCCACACTGCCTGCCGCACCTGTTACTTTTCTGCGCGCATGTGTGGCAGTGGGGAGCAAAGCCAGGGCCTCGCTCACGCTAGGCACACACTCTGCCACTGAGCTGATCCTCAGCCCTGCTGATTTTTATTTTGAGTCTGGGTCTCCCTGAATTCCCTGGGCCAGCTTCAAGCACATGATCGTCCTGCCTCAGCCTCCCAGGTAGCCAGGACTGCAGGTGTGCACCACTGACGCCTTTGGGACGTGCAGCTCCTGAGACTCCTCTGCCGTCCCTGTGAGGGACACGTCCATGTCTGCTGTGCGTGTGAAGGGTCTCACGTCACAAGCCCCAGGGGACTCCTGCTCAGCCTGGCCATCTTGGCCATGGCTTTCCCCTTTCTCCCTGCAGAAGGGAGCTGCTCCCTCGGGCTGCTCCGCACAAGCGGCCTCTACCTCCACACCCCAGGGGCGGAACACCTGGCTGTGGTGCCTGCGCCTTCTTTCAGGTCTCCCCCAAAGCCCTCTCAGACAGGGCCAGTGACTTGTCCCAAACCACAGGGCAGAGGTGCTGAGGCTGTGCAGGGACCGCCTCTGGACAGGCCGCCTCCAGCCCTGGTCCTTCGGAGCTCGGTGACCAGCCCCGAGCTCGGCCTCTGAGTGTCTGCATCCTCTGTCCTCTGACCAAAGATGACCCAAAGTGAGGAACACACCTTGGGCACATGTTCTCCCCCTGCCGAGGACCCAGCCAAGGACTGGACGGAGTTTAGGGTGCCTTGAGGCCGGGGCTGGGGGAGTCAGGCAGGCGGCCTTTCCTCCGAGCCCTGGTCCCCTCACCCGCACGGGCCCGTGACACGTCTGCCTCCCCTGGGACGGCGGAGCTGAGGCTGCGCCCCACTAGGAGGCTGGCGGCCCTCTCAGATGACTCTCCCTGCACCCCAGAACCTCAAGTTGGAAGCCGCCTCCTGCCTCTCAGCGGCTGCCCCCACCTGGGTGCCCGGCTCGCAGTCCTTGCCCATCCCCTGGCATCTCAGGGCAGGCTGCTGCACGCCCCGGGCCTCTCCGCCTCCCCTCCCCGCTTCCGGTCCCCCTGCTGTGGCCACACCCGAGCAAGGCCTCAGGGAGAGCAAGGCCATAGGGAGCCGGGAAGGAGGAAGGAGTCTGTCTCGGCGGGAGGCGGGCTGTGTGATTCAGTGGCCCTTGCCACCGGCCGCCCGGAGAGTCCCTTTCCCAGGAGCGTGGGTGGTTTGCGGAGCCAGCTGGTCATTAGCGGGCTGGGGCCTTCCTGTGGGGTGGGCGCGGGCGCGGGCCGAGAATCCAGGCTCACAGGCACAGTGACCCTCACCTCCGTTGGGGCTGTCTGCTGGCCCCTGGGTGACCCGAGCTCTGGCCACCCCGGGGGTGGGGAGGCAGGGTGTCTGGAGCCTTTAGCCCCCCATCACCTTTTTTTTTGTTTTGTTTTGTTTTTTTTGTGGCACCGGGGATTGAACTCACAACCTCGCGCCTGTCAGGGCAGGCGCTTAAGGCACTGAGCCAAACTCCCGGCCCTGGTTTTTTGAGGCAGGGTCGCACTATGTAGCTCAGGCCGGCCTTGCGCTCGCGTTGTAGCCCAAGCCAGCCTCGAACTCACAACGCTCCGCCTACCTCAGCCTCCTGAGTGCTGGGATTAAAGGCGTGCGCCACCACGCCCGGCGGAGCCCCCCATCACCTTTCTGGGCATCTCAGGCAAGAAATTGGCAAGCTCACCTGGCCCTGTCACTTGATAGCGGAGTGACTTTGGGCCGGCGATTCTGTGTCCCTGAGCCATCTGTCTTAGGGACTTAGGGCCTCGGGGCATCAGAGGGATTCTGTGTGTGTGAGGGGTGCCGGGCACACACGCAGGCCCGCAGCTGCCTCCCTCACGTGGGTCCCCAGTCTGCTTCCTCCTGGCCTCCCGCCTGTCCCCATGTGCCCTACGGGCTGGCAGCCTTGGCATCTGCAGGGGTCCTGTCGTGAGGGTTTGCACTGTTAGCATGAGCAGCGTTGTCAGGAAAGTAGGTGGCCTGGCCCCTCCCTTAGGATCCTTCCTCTTCTGCCAAGAGAAACAAACCCACCTGACACAGGTATTTAGAATCTGGTGGGAAATCTAGATTCTGGGCTAGAAAGTACGATGTAAAGGAAAAGCACAATTTGTATCTTAACAAATGTACAGAAAGAACTAGAGGGTTATTTTTCCTTTTTTTTTTTTGGCAGGGGGCGGGGACAGGGTATTTCTTTGTGGTCCAGGCCTGGCCTTGAACTCCGTTGCTCCTACTTTAGCCTCCCAAGTGTTGGGATTACCGAGCCCAGCTTGGACAAGGTTATTATGCAATGAAAAGTTAACAGCGGCTGGCATGGTGGCACCTGCCTGTCATCCCAGCTGCTCCCGAGGCTGATTCAAGAAGATCCCAAGTTCAAGGCCAGCCTGGGCCATTTAAGGAGATCCTGTCTCAAAATGAAAATTTTATTTTTTAAATTTTTTATTTATTTATTTATTTATTTGGTACTGGGGATCAAACTCACAACCTCGCATCTGCCAGGCAGGTTCTTAGGCCACTGAGTTAAATTCCCGGCCCTGTTTTTTGAGACAGGGTCTCACTATGCAGTTCAGGCTGGCCTTGAACTCACCTTGTAGCCCAGGCTGGTCTCCATCTCAACAATCCTCCTGCCTCAGCCTCCTGAGTGCTGGGATTAAAGGCACGCGCCACCATGCCTGGCTTCAAAATGAAAATTTTGAAAGATCTGGGGTGTAGCTCAGTGGTAGAGCATTTGCCTAGCAGATGTGTAAGGATCTGATTCAATCCTGGCTGCCACAGAAAAGAAAAAACAAAGAGCTAACAGTGTAGCTAACCCTAGTACTCTTCCGAATGCTCCCGAGTGGCCATCCAGGGACGCAGCCTGCTCCCGTCATTACCGTCTTCCAGGCTGGTGTCGGAGCAGCCTCCCAGGCAGGGTGGTCGTGGACACCGAGGGAGGGTTCCTTCCCTGACTTCGTCTGCTGCAGCTTTCCGTCTGGCATGGGCGGGGTTTCCCACATGGGGCTTCTGATCCAGGGTCTCCAACCTTGGCTAATCATTAGTGTCCTCAGTTCCCTCTGAGTCCAGCCCATTGGACTCAGGGAGAGTCTGTCATGGTCACCGTTTCCTGTCTGTTTCTCCACTCAGCCCTGGAGGTCAGTTCCCAGCAGGGTTGTGATGCTGCTGTCCCTTGCCCAGCTCCCACCAGGAGCCTCGCATCGGCCTGTTGCGTGTGACCCTCCCGTCTTCCCCAGCGCCCCGTAGCATTTTTGGATTTCTTTAGTCTTTCTTTCTTTTTTTTTTTTTAGCCGCACTAGCAATTGAACTCACAACTTCACACCTGCCAGGGCAGGTGCTTAAGCCACTGAGCCAAACTCCCAGCCCTGGTTTTTTGAGACAGGGTTGCACTATGTAGCCCAAGCTGGCCTTGAACTCACAATGCTCCTCCTACCTCAGCCTCCCGAGTGCTGAGATTAAAGGTGTGCGCCACCACGCCTGGCTGGATTTCTTTAGTCTTATGAAAGCGAGTTCTAAGCCAGGCCTGGTGGCTCACATCTGTTATCCCGGCACTGGAGGAGGCTGAGGCAGCAGAATTGTTTACAAGTTCGAGACCAGTCTGGGCTACAAAGGGAGCTCAAGGCCAGTCTGAACTGCATAGTGAGACCCCATCTCAAGAACAAAAAAAAAAGAAAAAGAAAAAGTGGGTTCTTGGTGAGCCCCCTCTGCATTTTGCTTTCCTCACGCACCCTGGAGAAATTCCTTTCCGCTCACTGCTGTGGCTTCATAGCAACCAGTTCCGGTCCCTGAGAGTTTGAAATGAGCAGTCTGAGGAATCCGTGGGTGCAGGAATCCCAGAGCACTCCAGACGGAGCTGGGGTGGTGAGGCTGCGTCCACCAGCTACTGGGGGAGCCCTGTTCTTGTGTGTCACGTGGGCAGAGTGCCCACCCTCGGCCTGAGGTGGTTTCCCAGGCAACAGGTGACCACAGGGTTTCTACCTGAGGGCCAGCTGGTGGCCACCTGTGGAGGGGCCAAGCTCTGAACGCTAAACAGACATAAGGTGGAGTTTTAGGCAGTGATGGGGTTTTCATTGTCTTCTTCCCCTGCCCGCAGGTCCCAGGAATGCCAGGCCACCCCGTGGTAACCCCTCCTGCGGTCCTTCTCAGGTTGAACCATGATTCCGGTGACGGAGCTCCGCTACTTTGCAGACACACAGCCAGCGTACCGGATCCTGAAGCCGTGGTGGGACGTGTTCACCGACTACATCTCCATTGTCATGCTGATGATCGCTGTCTTTGGGGGGACGCTGCAGGTCACCCAGGACAAGATGATCTGCCTGCCTTGTAAGTGGGTCACCAAGGACTCCTGCAACGACTCTTTCCGGGGCTGGACGGCCCCCAGCCCAGAGCCCACCTACCCCAACTCCACAGTCCTGCCAACGCCTGACACGGGCCCCACGGGCATCAGGTACGACCTGGACCGCCACCAGTACAACTACGTGGATGCCGTGTGCTACGAGAACCGCCTGCACTGGTTCGCCAAGTACTTCCCCTACCTTGTGCTCCTGCACACGCTCATCTTCCTGGCCTGCAGCAACTTCTGGTTCAAGTTCCCACGAACCAGCTCCAAGCTGGAGCACTTCGTGTCCATCCTGCTCAAGTGCTTCGACTCACCCTGGACCACCAGGGCCCTGTCCGAGACGGTGGTGGAGGAGAGCGACCCCAAGCCGGCCTTCAGCAAGATGAACGGCTCCATGGACAAGAAGTCGTCCACAGTGAGCGAGGACGTGGAGGCCACCGTGCCCATGCTGCAGCGCACCAAGTCACGGATCGAGCAGGGCATCGTGGACCGCTCGGAGACGGGTGTGCTGGACAAGAAGGAGGGGGAGCAAGCCAAGGCCCTGTTTGAGAAGGTGAAGAAGTTCCGGACCCACGTGGAGGAGGGCGACATCGTGTACCGCCTCTACATGCGGCAGACCATCATCAAGGTGATCAAGTTCGTCCTCATCATCTGCTACACCGTCTACTACGTGCACAACATCAAATTCGACGTGGACTGCACCGTGGACATCGAGAGCCTGACGGGTTATCGCACCTACCGGTGCGCCCACCCCCTGGCCACGCTCTTCAAGATCTTGGCGTCCTTCTACATCAGCCTGGTCATCTTCTACGGCCTCATCTGCATGTACACACTGTGGTGGATGCTGCGGCGCTCGCTCAAGAAGTACTCATTCGAGTCGATCCGTGAGGAGAGCAGCTACAGCGACATCCCCGATGTCAAGAACGACTTCGCCTTCATGCTGCACCTCATCGACCAGTACGACCCGCTCTACTCCAAGCGCTTCGCTGTCTTCCTGTCGGAGGTGAGTGAGAACAAGCTGCGGCAGCTGAACCTCAACAACGAGTGGACACTGGACAAGCTGCGGCAGCGGCTCACCAAGAACGCGCAGGACAAGCTCGAGCTGCACCTGTTCATGCTCAGCGGCATCCCCGACACGGTGTTTGACCTGGTGGAGCTGGAAGTCCTGAAGCTGGAGCTGATCCCCGACGTGACCATCCCACCCAGCATCGCCCAGCTCACGGGCCTCAAGGAGCTGTGGCTGTACCACACGGCGGCCAAGATCGAGGCCCCGGCGCTGGCCTTCCTGCGTGAGAACCTGCGGGCGCTGCACATCAAGTTCACGGACATCAAGGAGATTCCGCTGTGGATCTACAGCCTGAAGACGCTGGAGGAGCTGCACCTGACGGGCAACCTGAGCGCAGAGAACAACCGCTACATCGTCATCGACGGGCTGCGGGAGCTCAAGCGCCTCAAGGTGCTGCGGCTCAAGAGCAACCTGAGCAAGCTGCCGCAGGTGGTGACGGACGTGGGCGTGCACCTGCAGAAGCTGTCCATCAACAACGAGGGCACCAAGCTCATCGTGCTCAACAGCCTCAAGAAGATGGTGAACCTGACCGAGCTGGAGCTGATCCGCTGCGACCTGGAGCGCATCCCCCACTCCATCTTCAGCCTCCACAACCTGCAGGAGATCGACCTCAAGGACAACAACCTCAAGACCATCGAGGAGATCATCAGCTTCCAGCACCTGCACCGCCTCACCTGCCTTAAGCTGTGGTACAACCACATCGCCTACATCCCCATCCAGATCGGCAACCTCACCAACCTCGAGCGCCTCTACCTGAACCGCAACAAGATCGAGAAGATCCCCACCCAGCTCTTCTACTGCCGCAAGCTGCGCTACCTGGACCTCAGCCACAACAACCTGACCTTCCTGCCCGCCGACATCGGCCTCCTGCAGAACCTCCAGAATCTGGCCGTCACGGCCAACCGGGTGAGTGGCTTGGCCAGGGTGCAGCGTGGAGGCGCAGGCGGCCCGTGGTGGGCAACCAGGGGGCACAGCATCTCAGGACTTCGTGCTCCTGGGTTTGGAGTCCTCACCTCTGGTCCCCAGAACCACGCAGGAGGATGCTTGGTCAAGATTCGGCCTCTCGGGCCCCTTCCCACACCTGCCTATCGGGAAGCTCTGGGGTGGGGAGCTACCTTTGTCACAGAATTCTGCGGAATTCCCCTGGCAGGAAAAAGGGGTGGCCAGGCAGGGTCTGTCCCCAGGGTGACCTCGGAGGCAGGGATTACACGGATTAGAGGCGCACAGCCTGAGGTCTCCCTTGGGGGAAGGTAGCGGCAGGCAGGACTTAGCCTGGAGCTCGCTGTGTCTTCCTTAGCTGGGCCCCAGCCAGATTGGGAGCCCGGAGCCTTGGTGAGTCTAGCTGCCAGGGACCGAAGCTGCGCGGGTGGCCTGCGCTGGCCGAGGGGAGCCAGATGGTCTCCGCACCCCCACATATTAGGCGTTGGTGAAAGGCAGAGCTGGCCTTAGGTAGGGCTGGTTTGTCACCAGCTGCCTTTCCAGAGGAAATTGTGCACAGTGTTGGCTGGCAGTGTAGGAGGTGTCACCTTTGAGACTGTTGGTGGCGCCTGTGTGTTAGTCTCTTGTCCGGCTGGAGAAGCCCCCATGCCAAGGTCCCTTGGTAGAGGCAGGCAGGCTGGGGTGGTGGCCAGAGTACTCTTCGCGGCTGTCCTTGGGGGAACCAAGCCATGGCCACCGTGGGAGCTCCCTGCCCACCGTCCCGGGCCTGCGGGTCCTCCCAGGCCTTGCTCTCTGATACAGATTGTCACAGGGGGTGGTGGCAGAGGCCCGAAGCCAGGGCTGGGGAGGCGGAGGGCTGATTCAGCCACCCACTGTGTGCCTGCTGTGCCAGCTCTGTCTCAGGTATGACACTGTTGTCCTGCTACCAGCAGATGCTCTCTCCTGTGACCCTGGGCATGCTGGGTAGGAGCCCCTGAAATGGCCCTGTCTGCTTCTCCCTAGGCCCAGATGGGGACACACCTCCTCCTCCATGGCTTAGAATGGAGGGCTTGAAGCCTCCCTACTCTGGTGCCCAGTCCCTCCTGCTGAAACCTGCCCGCCCCCGCTCCCCACCGTGTCATAGGAATTGTGACAAATTCTTATGGCCCTCTCCCAAATTATAACATCGGGTTGCTGGTGTGAGAATGTAAAGGCGAGGGTCAAACCTCAGGTTGTCTCACTGTGGCAGGTCACCAAGTGGGGAAATTTGGAGTCCCACAGGAAAAGAAGCCGCACTTACAAAGCCCGGAGCCAGAGCACTCACCACCTTGTGTAGTGTGAGGAGGGGACACTGAGTGGCCTTGCTGTGGCCACGTGTTGGAACTCACTACCCCTCTGGGGTCAGGTGTCCTCCCCACAGCCTGCCATGCACCGCCCCGCCCCAGCTGCCTGGCCCTACCCTCCTCCTGGGTGCAAGGGGCACAGCCCGGCCTCCGGCCTCTGGCCTGGTCCTCATCCTGTCCCTGTCACCAGTTCCTTGCACCAGGCTTGCCTGTTAGCATCATGCCTATTGGCTGAGGTCAGCCCTCAGGAAAGGAGCAGGCGGAGGCGCTGTCCCAGAGGAAGGAGCCCCTCTGGACACCCGGTTTAGCACACTGCTTAATCACGTCCTGTCCCCACCCACTGGAGGCTGAGGGCTTTATTGGGAAAAATGCTCCATTGGGAGCAAGAGGAGGGCGTGGTCTCTCCTTCCTGCTCCCAGGCTCCTGGGGCTGCAGTGGGCAGGGGTGATGGGAGTGGCCAGCCCTAGCCCTCGGGTGCCACCTTCCCATGTGACACGCATGCTGTTGAGCTCCTGGCCAGGTGGGCGTTCATTGCCTCCTGGTATCTTCACTACTTGGGCAGGGTGATGTGGGGCCACAGGATGGTCAGAGTCTCCGGGTGACCGGCGGTTAGCATGCAGGGGCCTCGTTGGGTGGGTCGTGAGGAGGAGGAGCTTGGTGGGGGTGCTGTCACCTGCCCTGAGCGTGCTGGCTGTGTGAGCAGCACTGCCCTGGAATGTGGACTTTACCCCAGGCAGGGGCAGGGCTGTGCTGGCCGCTGCCTCTTGCAGGCTCCTGGCCTCGCTGCCGTTTCAGTGCCCCTTGCTGGCCTGTAAGCAGCCGTTGTCCTGTGGTGGACCAGCCAGAAGCCGAAGGAGCCGTCCTCTCCAGCCACATGGGTGCAGGGGTTCAGTGACACCCCTCCACCAGGAGGGGGAGGACAGGAGTCGGCGCTGAGCTTGTGTGATGCGCAGAGGGCGGCAGGGCCGGCCAGCTCCGTGTTATGGAGGCAGGGACGGGAGCGGCTCAGGCCTGTGGTAGGGGCAAAGCTGGCTTTGTCCCTGACCACGGACGTCTCCCATAGATACTTGGCGGACAGAGACCCGGGCGAGCTTTCTCAGGGCCCTTTCTGCAGGACAGGAGCTAGTGAGGTCCCCGAGGGGACAGAAGAGGGGCCTGTGGACCATGGGAAGTCACTCTAAGCCTCCCGCAGGCCAGGGACTTTTCAGGAGGGAAGAAGAGGGTGTGACCGTGGCGGGCCTCTGGGGCCTGGGCCAAGCTCAGCGACGGGGCACAGGGGTTTCTGGGAAAGCGATCTTTTGGGGAGGGGGCTGTGGAGCCGCACTGCCTGCCAGTCACTGGGCGGGGCCGTTTTCAGTAGCCCTGACCTCTTGTCAGAGGAGGGGAGGGGGTGGAGTGGGCCATTCAGGGACACTTTGGTCCTGGGTCCCTGCAGCCTACTGTGGTGACCTCAGGGCCTGAGCTCCGCCTGCCCCGCCTGCGAGCCCTGGGTGCAGCAGGGTGGTTTCAGACACCAGGCCGGAGTCTCCTTGAAGAAGTGAGGTCCCACGGCCACTCCTGTCTCCCTGCTAGGAAGGAAGGCCCAGCGGTTCCCTGGGAACCAGAGCCTTGGGGCAGAACCTGGGAGGTTGAGGTCCAGGGCTGCTGCCTTTAGCCTCAGAAGGGCCAACCCGAGAATCATTTCTAGTCCACCACTTGCGTTTTACAGATGGGGAAACTGAGGTCCGGGGAGGGAAGGGGACTCCCCAGGGTTCCGCTCTATCTGAGCTTCCTGGAGGAAGTGGCCGCAGGGCCTGGACGTAATGTATAGGTGAGAGTTACCCAGCCTGAGGCCCAGGCGGCATGGGAGCCCCAGCCCCGGCCGCACCCCTAATTCTGGCCTTTGCTCCTCCCCAGATCGAGGCCCTCCCCCCGGAGCTCTTCCAGTGCCGGAAGCTGCGGGCCCTGCACCTGGGCAACAACGTGCTGCAGTCGCTGCCCTCACGGGTGGGCGAGCTGACCAGCCTGACGCAGATCGAGCTCCGCGGCAACCGGCTGGAGTGCCTGCCTGTGGAGCTGGGCGAGTGTCCGCTGCTCAAGCGCAGCGGCCTGGTGGTGGAGGAGGACCTGTTCAACACGCTGCCGCCCGAGGTGAAGGAGCGGCTCTGGAGGGCTGACAAGGAGCAGGCGTGAGCGGCCGCAGCCAGCAGCAGCAGCAGGAGCCCGGGTCCCGGGCCAGGGGGGCCGGGCCCTGCCCTTCCAGGACTCGGGCCGCGCAGCAGAGCAGGGGCCCGGCATGAGCAGGCAAGAGGATGGACCCCGAGGGGCAGGCGCCTGCGGGGAGGCCGGAAACCTGGCCGGCTGTAGCACAGTGTTTGGACAATCAGGGTCGCCTCCCTGGAGGCCGCCGTGTGCCGGCTGGAGGTCAGGGAACCGAGGTGGCCCTTGGTATTTATTTCCTCCGCCTCCTGCCGCCTCCTCCAGGTAACTCACACATTCCCAGGCCCGTGCAGCACCGCGGGAAGGGTTGAAGGAGAGGCGGGCAGCTTTCCCCGTCCCTTTGGGGCGATGCCACCGGCCCTGAGGGCCCGGCCAGACTTATTTCCAGGGGTCCCGGGAGGCCAGGCTACATGTGGTCAGTCGTCCCGGTGGTCAGGGCTGGGCTGTGGCGCCAGGGCCCGTGGAGAGCAGGCCACCTCACCTCATCACTTCTGTGGCAGTTTTCAATGGTTTTTTTTTTTTTTTAAGTCAAAGATTTTTTGTTTTGTTTTTTTAAACTTTGAAAATTGATGGTTTTGGGTATTAAAAAGAAAAAATAATATCAGAAAAAAAAAAAAGACACTAAAGGCCAGCAAATTGGAGTCTCAGGGTGGGGTGGCCATTTCCCTTGGGCAAAGCAGCAAGACATTGAATTGTATTTCCTTTCCCGGGGCGCGGGGCACAGGACTCTGATTCCGCTGTGACCTCGGCCCAGGAGTTCTGTTTTTCCGTTCTTCTCCTGGGGGGGGAGGGATTTTAGTTTTGTTTGTTTTTTTGGTGTCTTGTTTTCTTTGTCCTCCATGGATCTTGGCAGGGACTGCTTTCTGTGGCTGTCAGCCAAAGCGAATGTTCCAGAGTTGCCAAGAAGGGAAGCGACTCGGGTTGGCTAATCCCGGATGAACGGTGCTCCGTCCTCCCCCGCTCCCCACGCCCCCACCCTCCACGCACAGTGTTACCCAGTCCCACCGAGGGCCCACTCCGCCTGGACCCTCGTCTCCCCGCCTAGCGTGTCACGGGCTTGCTCGGTGCCACCACCCACCTCCGCTGCTCACGTGGGCCCTGTCAGCGCTGGTCATTCCTGAAGGGCAGACGTTCGAGGCGGGCCAGGCACGGGGAGGTCACTGCTGCGGGGGCAGCCAGGCCCTGCCCCCAGCCAGATCAGCACCGGTGGTGGGAAGCCACCCGCTTTAGATCATCACTCGGGTCCCCACTTTAGGAGGGTCCCCGCCTTAGATCAATCACGTGGACACTAAGGCACGTTTTAGCGTCTTGTCTTAACAGTTCTGTCCCTCCGTCTGTCCATTTGTGTGTCCTGCGTCGTGTCGTTGGATGTAACCTTCAGAAATAATGCACACTAGCCTCTGCCGTGAAGCAATCCGTTACACAGACTTGGATTGAATATCAAATAAACCTGTAACACAAAGGAGCCTTCGGAGGTCTCGCGTCTGCTGGCTCGGAGGAGCTCCTTCCCTCCTCTGCGAGGCCTGCTGGGCCCCGTTTCCTGGGCTCGGGCCCTGCGAAACCTGGGGCCTCCGAGGTAGGTCCAGCGGTGTGAGCTGGCCCTGGCAGGGGCCTCGCGGCCAGCACCTCCTCTGCTGGCCCTGCCGCCTGGGAGCTTTGATAATGCGGGCATGAGGGGCCCCTGGGGTGGGGGCCGCTGGCCAGGGTCCTTGTCCCAGCTCGGGCCTGTATGAAGCGGGGTGTGACCCTCCCCTTTTCAGTTATCTGTGCCTAGGGTTCTCGGGTAGGGCGGAGTCACCGAGGGGAGCCCCAGCCTGGCCCCCAGCCCCTCTGGGACCTGCTGAAGGTGCCGAGGTGGAGGGCAGAGGCTTAGAGGTGGCAGAGCCACCCTTGGACCCTGCTTCTGCCGTGGCTCTGACGTGAGGCCTCAGTTGCCTCATCCGTAAGGTCGGGATGGGAAGGGCCGCTGCCTGCTGGGGCTGTGCTGGCGGCGGACAGAAGAGAGCCGCCTTAGCCTCGTGCAGCCACAGGCCGCCACGTCCAGGGGGAGGCCGCTGTGAGCACGGGTGGCCGCCGCGGCTGACGGGCTCCCCACGGGGAAGGCCAGAGCCTCCTGCGGGCCCTCCCTCCCGGGCCCTCCCTCCCCACACCGCTGCCCCAAGGAATCAAGGTCCTGGGGCGTGCAGTAAACGCAGCAGGGAGGGAGGAGGGGTGTTAGCGGAGGACCTGCACCCAGCACCGGCTGAGACCACGGGAGCTCGCGCCGGGCTGGCACGGGTCCCGCAGCAAAGTCCGGGTGAGAAAGAGGGACCCCTGCAGGCGATTTGGGGGAGCCCATTCCCTCCCTCTCCCTTTGTGGGCTCCTGGGCAGCAGGGCTGAGCTGTTGGGCTGTCGCCCCCCCCGGTAGACCCCCTTTGAACCTCCCCTCCCTCCCAGCAGCCCCTGAGCTCCTGCCACCCCTACCCCAGCCTTTGGGGCCCTGCGGGGGAGCTCGGTCTGGAACCGGTTAGCTTCTGGAGAAAACAAGATGTGGAAACACCACCCACTCTTCCCAGAGGTGGACAGGGCGGAGAGGAGCGGGGCTGCGGCTTGAAACCACAGGGGTCTTTCTCTGGGCACAGCAGCAACGTGGAAAAACGCGGAGAAGCTCACGAAGTGTGGAAACCCCAAACCCTTCGTGTCCCACCCCAAGGCCCCCTCTAGCATAGGGTCCGCCAGGCTGGAGGCGCTGCCTGGGCGCCTTCGTGTCTGCCCCCCATTGCTGCTCTCGGGCCTGGCATCACCCCAGATCGCTGATGGGGAAGCAAGGGCTGGGGTTTAAGCCCAGCTGCCTCTCAGAGCCTCGGCCCCAGCTTTGGTGGGGCTCCCCAGGCCACACTGCTGGCTCAGCGCGGGGGGTTGGGTCCCGCTGCGTCCCCAGCCCTCCACAGGGCCTCAGGGTTTGCTGGTGGTGGCCACAGCGGAAGGCCAGGGCAGCCGGGAGCACGGCCTGTCTTGTGACTGTCCTGGTTCTGTCTCCCGGAGCCGGCGGGCTCCCCCTCCCCCCAGCCAGGACAAAGCTTGCGTCCCGGTGCAGCGGCCTAGAAAACGACTTGACCTGGGGCCAAGGCTTTGAGAGCTGCAGTGTCCCGTGCTTGCTCCCGAGACACTCTGTCCCTTCGCTCTTCACGGTGTCATTTCTGGGAAGGCAGTGGCTGGTTTTTGGGAACAGCACCGCCGGCAGTCATTCCTGACCGCCCAGCGAGGCCGCCTGGAGAAGCCGACAGCTCAGGCCAAGGGCAGGAACCAGAGCCTTCTCCCCGCTTCCCCTCAGCCTCAGCCCCAGGCCCCCCCCCCCCTGCCCCCACCTCTGCTCTCCAAGACGGCCCTCCCCGCCTCCGCTTGTCCCTGTTCTCCCGGGGCCCGCAGGCTTACAGGCCAGCTCTGGGAGGGACCCGGACAATTGTCTCAAGGAGCTCTTCTGCCTTGGAGAGCAAAGCCACACTCTGTAACCGCCTTCCCAGGTCTCTTTGCAACACCCCGATGTTGACGCCTGCCGTTTTAGGGACTTTCTAAGCCTTGCTTGCTTCATTTGAGGCCCAGAGAAGGGCAGGCATCTGTCAGGGTCACAGGTGGTGGTGGCCCCTGGACTGAGACCACCATCTTGGCCTGGTACCCCTGGATCACAATTTCTGGGCATCCGGTAAGCTGCCAGCCAGGAGTGGTTTCTAGAAAGAAACTCAGAGGAAGTCATTAAATCCCACGAAGGAGACCAGAGAGGGCTAATCCTGGCTTAGCTGGGGACAGCAGGACAGAACCTAGCCCTCGCCCAGGGGCGGAGATAGGGCTGGAGCCCCGAGTGGAGGGCTGAGCATGGGGAGGAGTCCTGCCAGTTTCCAAAGGGTTAAATGCTCCCGGGACTTCCGGGTTCAGGCTCCTCCCCTCCAGAATTTTCTCCTCCACACCCTGACCTTGAGCTACCATGGCCTCCCTGAGCCCCTCACAGCTCCAGAAGGTAGGGCCCTGTGGGGCGGTGCCTGGGAGGGTCAGGTTAGCACGTGGGGGGTCTCCAGGAGCCCCCCAAACTCAACCCCCACCCTCCCTGCCATTTCACAGAAGAGGAAACCAGCACAGAGGGTGGTGCAGGCCCTAAGGTCTGCACGCACAGCCCCAGGTGTCCTGGTCACAGCACGCGTGGGAGGCTGGGAACCCGGGAAGTGTACACGTGCGCCGGCCAGGTCCGGGCGCCTGGGGGAGGGGAGACCACACCCCTCCCCGGTGGGCCTCGCAGGTCCAGATGAGAAAGGCTTGTTGGGTATTACACACAAATCCCAGCGGGAAACAAAAGAGAAAAAGGCTTGGGGATATAGCTGAATGGCATAGTCTGCCTGGAAAGCGCAAGGTCATGAGTTCGATTCCGGGTACCAAAAAAAAAAAAAAAAGGTTGAGAATTGTAGCTCAGTGCAAAGGCCCTGGGTTTAATCCCCAGAACCTTAAACACAACAACAACAAAGCTAACACACGGAAACCAGAGGCACTCTGCCTGGTGCCTTTGGGAGTCAGAGAGGAAATCCCTTGCCTAATACTCCTGTATAGCCGGCTGTTTGTTTTTTGGGGTTTTTTCCCACCTCACGATATATCGGGAGCGTGGCCACGGGTCAGTATGTGTCTCCTTGGCTTTCACAGCTGTGTGGTTTGGCCCTGTAGTGCCGGGCGAGCATTCGGGCCCCGGGCAGGATCACCAGCGTGGGGCAGGATTTTACCAGCTGCCTTGTGTTCCAGGCAGAGAAACCACACTTTGTTGAACTAAGCCCCTGAATACACCAGTACCAACGCCTTTGCTCCTCTGTTGCCTCAGCTTTTTATTTTTCTTTATTTTTCCAAACCCATTTCAGCTTTTTATTTTTAATTTTCCCCCTTTCTCTGCAGTGCTGGAGACGGGACCAGTCTCCCTATGCGCTAGGCCAGTGCTCCGCCACTCAGCGGCATGCTCAGCCCGCTGAGACAGGATCTTTCAGAGTTACATATGTTGACCTCAAACTTTTTATCCTCCTGCTTCAGCTTCCTGTGGTACTGTGATTACAGGCGTGGACCACCACATTGGCTATTCCCCCTTTTTTTTTTTTTTTTTTTTGGCTTTTTGAGACAGGGTCTCACTATGCAGTTCAGGCTGGACTTGAGCGTACTTTGCAGCTCAGGCTTATCTCGAACTCACAACAGTCCTCCTGCCTCAGCCTCCAGAGTGCTGGGATTACAGGCATGTGCTACCATGCCTGGCTGCTGTTCCCCAATTTTAAGAGAAGTCCTCTCAGCATTCCAGGAGGCTGAGGCAGGAGGATAGCAAGTTTGCACTCAGGCTAGGCAATTTAGTGAGACCCTGTCTGGAGATAAAAAGAAAGGGTTAGGATGTTGCCCAGTATAAAAGCCCTGGGCTCAATACCTGGTACCACACACACGTGCACGCATGCGCACACGCACACACACCCAGAGTCTTATTAGGGTGTTCACTGGCTCAAGGTTACACAGTCTGCGAGGATGACTGAGTTCCCAAGGAGCCAATATTCATCCTGACACGGATATGACTCAGTTTCTAACCTGCAGTGCTGCCCAGAGGCGGCAGGGCCCACACACATGGTCATGAATATTCCGGCGGCCAGCATGAGGAGGCCTGACCAGGCATCCCGTCCTGCAGTGCTGAGACTGTCCTGCTCTGCCCATGGGCACGCGGTCTCCCTCTCCTGCCCATCACTGTCACAGCCTCAGAATGGGAGGACAGGGCCCAAATTAGAGCCAGCCATCTGCTGCCACCCGCCACCCACCGCGCTCCCTCCTGCCTCCTCCCTCGTCCTGTCCTCTGTCAAATTCACAGCAATCCTCCTGCCTCAGCCTCCTGAGCGCTGGGATGACAGGCCTGTACCACCAGCCAGCATCCTGTGTCGCTCCCTCATGGCCGCTGCCCTGGGACCCTTTTCCTTCCCATCCGCCCTCAGCTGTCACAGCCTGCCCTCCACTCCGGCCCTGTCTGTGACCTGTCCACCAGGCCGAGCACCTGTGCCCTGCACACACACACACACACACACACAGGTGACGGCATGGCCGCAGGCAGGGGGCAGCCTGAGCTCACTCCCGCCGCAGTTCCGGGACGATGGGTTCCTGGTGCTGGAAGGCTTCTTGTCTGTGGACGAGTGCTCGGCGCTGCGGCAGAGGATCGCTGCGCTGGTGGCCGAGATGGACGTCCCTGAGCACTGCCGCACGGTGTTCACCACCCACAAGGAGGAGCAGCTTCGTGCCCAGGTGGGTGCCGGCCCCGGAAGGAGGGGGCTGCTCCCCCATGGGGTGGTGGCCTGGAGGGAGGCCCTGAGGGCTGAGGCTGCTGCTAATGAGGGCTCGGCCACTGTCCGTGGGCCAGCACAAGCTCACGTGGCTCACTTGCCTCCCCTTCCTCCGCGCCACATGTTGATAAGGCAGGCAAAACCGTCCCTGCCCCACCAAAAACGGGGCAGGGGACCCTCGAGGCACTCGCCCAGACCACACAGTAACTGTCAGAGCCAGGATTCGAACCCAGCTCTGATACCGATTAGTGCTGTTCAATGCTCCCCTGTGCTTCTTCAGGTCGTCTGGCCCTCTCTGTGGCCAGGATCCCAGAGTGGCCCTGTGACTCTAATGGGCCCATGTATGACTCTTACACCCCCGTCAAGCCAGGTGTGGTGGTACATATCATCCCAGCACTAAGGAGGCTGAGGCAGGAGAACTGCTTCAGGTTCAAGGCCAGCCTGGGCTACGTAGCAAGATTCTGTCTCAAAAAATAAATAAGTAAATAAATAAAAAGAAAAAAAGAGAAGCTCTGGTTGCTTCCTAAGACTTGGTGCAGTTTGAGAAAGGTGGGTACCTCTCCTGCCCTGCTCCCTGCGCAGTCTGAGCTTCACTTCGCCTGGCAGCCCAGGCCCTACCTAGCGCAGGCAGCCGCACTCTGGTCCTGGCGGCTCGCGGCACTCGTTCTCTCCCTCGAGGAGCTGCTGCCATCTGGTGGGCACAGAGGGAATTACAGGAGCCCTGAACTCCGGGGAGCCTTGAGGAGGAGAGGTACAGCTGCTCTCACGCTGCGGTCGCTGCCCCGCTTCCAGGCTAGAGCGGTCCCGCGGCCCCAGAGAGTCGGAGAGTTGGGTCCCTCAAGGGCCCCGAGGAGCTAGGGACTCAGCTCTGTGCCCTCCAAGTTGCCTTCTGCGAATGCTCAGGGGCCAGTGTGCAGGGGCAGGAAGGGTACGCAGGGGCGCGACCAGGACCACGGCACCAGTAAAGCTTACTCAGCAGAAACTGCACTTGGGCGTGTGTGTGCGCGCGCACGCGTGTGAGACAGGGGAAATGAACCAGCGCCACGTGCACCCTGGGGAGTGTGCGCC
Source organism: Dasyprocta punctata (assembly GCA_004363535.1). Taxonomy (NCBI): domain Eukaryota; kingdom Metazoa; phylum Chordata; class Mammalia; order Rodentia; family Dasyproctidae; genus Dasyprocta; species Dasyprocta punctata. The sequence continues at coordinate 34,521 of RJWM01015367.1, forward strand.
CTCCCGCTGAACTAACTGCATCCCCAACCCTGATTTTTTTTTTTTTTTTTTTTTGAGATGGGGTAATCCTAGCACACCTATAATCCTAGCACTGGGGAGGCTGAGCCAGGAGGATGCCTGTGAGTTCCAGGGGAACACGATGAGTTCAAGGCTACCCTGGGCTAATAGCGAGACCCTGTCACAAAACAAAACAAAAAGCTCAAAACAACAGTCAGCCGATGCAAGTGTTCTGAGCACGGCTAAGGCAGGTGCGGGGAAGCCGTGATGCCGCCTTTATCTGAACGTAGCCCCCTGGAAACAGGCACAGGTGTAGTAAATGATTCCCAAGAACTCCCGTGTTCACAGATCCGGCAGTGCTCCAGGCTTCTGTGCCTCAGTGGGCCTGACTGGGAGCCCTGGGAGGAGAGGGGCGTCCATAACCCTCCAGAGGGGCAGTACCTGGACCGCTTCCCTCCTCCGCTGGGCCAGGCTTGGACTCCGGGCCGCTGTCTCAGTCCTTCCCTCTGTCGTCCACAGTGCATCTCCGACTATTTCCTGAACAGCGGGGACAAGATTCGTTTCTTCTTCGAGAAAGATGTTTTCAACGAGAAAGGTTTGGCACTGGGCCCTAGAGAGGGCGGGGAGCGGCCTTGGGCTTGGCTTGGATCTGTGTGTCTGCTCTCTGGGCCGGGTGGGCACCAGACCCGCTGTCCCAGGGACGCTGGACTCCAGTGCTTCTACCCTTGTCTGTCCTCTGTGCCACAGGAGAGTTCTCGGTTCCCCCGGACAAATCCATCAACAAAATTGGCCATGGTGAGCAGGGGTTGGGGTATCAGGAAGACGACGGGGAGCTTGAGGTCTGAAGATTTCAAGTTCTGGCCTTGAACTCACTATGGAGACCAGGGTGGCCTCAAATTCACAGCAATTCTCCTGCCTCAGCCTTCCCCAGTGCAGATGTCCATCACCACACTCGGCTTATAGACTGCTTGTTCTCAAACTTGGATTTGATTCATGGAAGGGCTGTAAACCAGTTGTGGTAAAATTCATACAACTTAATTACCATCATAACCATTTTAAAGTGTGTGGTTCAGTAGCGTTATAGACAATCCACCCTCCCTTTTCATAATAACGATAATAATACAGATACTGCTAACGAGTACCTACGAACGCCCAGCCGTGGGCCACTGTGGCTGGTGTTAGCTGTGGGCTCCTGAGCCACCCTGACGGGCGGGCTGTCCCCATCCTCATTTCACAGAGTGGGAGACTGAGGCTCCCAGGACAGAAATGGTTCCCTGGGGTCAGGGATTTAGCTCAGCAGCAAAGCACCTGCCCAACAAGCACAAGGTCCTCAGTTCAATTCCTGGTCCCCCCCTCCCCAAAAAAGAAATGGTTCCCTAGGTGACAGAGAGGAAGTGGCAGTATGGAGGCTGTCACTTTAGGCCACCCAGGGTGGGGGTGGGAGTCTGGGCTGTGGCAAGTTCCCAGATGGCCAGAAGGGCAGGGAGAAAATGCGGTCCTGGGTGGGGTGAAGGTGTGTGTGGAGCCCATTACTTGGATACAAATAAGCATAAAGTTTAATACCTGGTAGTGCACACTTGTAATTGAAGCACTCAGGAGGCTGAGGCAGGAGGGTCACTGTGAGTTTGAGGTCAGCCTGGGGTATACAGTGAGATCTTGTCTCAAAAAACACAAAGCTGCTGCCCCCAAAAGAGGCGAGAACACCAGCCTGGTGCTGAGCATGTGGGAGGGACACATGGGGGCCCAGACTGGCCTGTTTCCCACCCTGTCCCACAGCTCTGCACGCCCTCGACCCTGTCTTCAAGAGTATCACACACTCGCCCAAGGTGCAGGTGAGCGGAGCTGGGCGGAGAGGGGCCAGGACGCAGGGGGGCCCGAATGTGTGCGGGCCAGGCTGGCAGCGTCCTCTCTGCTCCCTTCCAGACCCTGGCTAGAAGTCTGGGCCTGCAGAAGCCCGTGGTGGTGCAGAGCATGTACATCTTCAAGGTGAGCTCTGCGTCCTCCCCGGGCCTCAGTTCCTCCTCTGTGAAATGGGCAGACTGTTCATACAGAGCCCCTTTGCGTAAGGCTGGATGCGGTAGTGCCTGTAACCTCAGCACTCAGGAGGCTGAGGCAGGAGGATCACCATGAGGTCAAGGCCAGCCTGAACTACATATAGAGAGACCCTCTCTCAACAAGACAAAACAAAAGCCCCTTTGTATAATGAGCCAAAGCCACTAGAATTATGAAGTTGTTGGTCTCTGGCTAAGGTGCCTTGCACTTAGTTGGTACTCAGTTGAAATTTGCTGGCAGGAGCTGGGCTGAGGCAGGAGGATCGCAAGTTCAAGGTCAGCCTGGACAGCTTAGCAAGACTCTGTCTCAAAATAAAGCTGAAGGCTGGGGATTTAGTGTCAGTGGTGTAAGCACCTGCCTGGCAAGCATGAGGTCATGAGTTCGATCCCTGGTACCAAAAAATAAGTAAATAAAATAAAATAAAGCTGAAAAAGAGCTGGGCATGTAGCTCAGTGGTAGAGCACCCTGGGTTCGATCCCCAGTACCGCCCAAACACACACACAGTGGTAGGAGGAGACAGGGTCCCCAGGATTTCCCACTAAAATGCTCTGTAGGTCCAGCTTGGGGCCACCTCCTCTAAGAAGCCTCCCAGACCTAAAGGGAATAGTGCGACCCAGCACTAGGGACCCAAAGCTCCTCCTCTGGCCCGTTGTGCCCTTGCCAAGTTCTGCTCTGTGCCTGGGCCACGTGAACCACAGCTCCCTGGTGGGCAGGGCTTCGGCCTTTGGCTCTGTCCTGGGCCTGGCACGCAGCAGGGACTCTGTGGCCAGGTGCTGACCGTGTGGAGCTGGAGCCCAGGGCAGAGCTGCCCCTCCCCACCCCCTGCCGGCCCCGCCCTCACCAGCCTCTTCCCCTCTCTTTTTTTTTTTTTTTTTTTTTTTTTTGCGGCAGCGGGGATTGAACTCACAACCTTGCGCCTGCCAGGGCAGGCGCTTAAGGCACTGAGCCAAACTCCCGGCCCTGGTTTTTTTTGAGGCAGGGTCGCACTATGTAGCTCAGGCCAGTCTTGCGCTCGCGTTGTAGCCCAAGCCGGCCTCGAACCCACTCTTCCCCTCTCTTGCAGCAACCAGGCATCGGGGGTGAAGGTGAGCCCAGAGCCAGCGGCGGAGCCGGTGCAGGCAGTGAGCGGGAGGGCAGGACCTCAGGGGTGGGCAAGCCCTTGAGCCCCTTGAAACCCTGGCACAGTGGTCTGGGCATCTGACAGGAAGCTTTAACTTCAAATAGAGTCCGAGGCTCTGAGATTTTAGACCAGGAGGTCCATTTGGGCCTGGGAAAAAACTTTTGTTGTTGTGTTTTTGAGACAGGGTCTTGCTATGTAGCCCAGGCTGGCCCTAAACTTGCAAGGATCCTTCTGCCTCAGCCTCCCGAGTGCTGGGATAATGGGTGTGTGCCACCATGTCTGGCTTGGAAAACTGTATTTTTGACAGGCTCCCTGGAGGATTAATTCAGCATGCAGTTTGCTGATCTAGTCCACACCCTACGGGATGCAGACACCCTTTCCTGGGGGGCGACTGGTGGCCGGGAGCTCTCCTGCCTCTTCACTCGTGGCCCTTCCCTTCTTTCCACGAGCTGGTTTCTCCTTGTGAGTGACCCTCCCCCCGAGGGTGGTCCCCAAGAAGTGCCCACCCCCCCCGAGCCTACTCTGCCCACCTCCACCCCCTTCAGCCTGTCCTCTCCCAAATCCTTAGAGGGTCCTGTCCGTTGGACACCCTCTTCTAGACACAATCCAGATTCTCAAAGATTGGTGTTTAACAAACACAGTTAAGAGCGGGGCATGGCAGTGCACACTTGTAGTCCCAGGGACTTGGGAGGCTGAGGCAGGAGGATCACCTCAGCCCATGAGTTCTACACCAGCCTGGAGAACAGACAGTTACTTGGGAAGGAGCCGGGTACGGTGGCACACACCTGTAATCTCAGCACTCAGTAGGGCTGGAGCAGGAGAACTTCTGTGAGTTTGAGGCCACCCTGAACTATATAGGGAGACCCCGTCTCAAAAAACCAAAGAATGAAAAAAGATTCTGATTTTGGGATGCCTGGCCTGGAGGGCTCCCAAGGGACCACGGAGTGGGAAACAGGACAAGGTGGGGGGAGGCCAGGCGAAGGGCCGGGTGCTCACCCTGCCGCCCCTGCTGCAGTCCTCCCGCACCAGGACGCCACCTTCCTGCACACGTCGCCGCTGGGCCGGGTGGTGGGCCTGTGGATCGCGCTGGAGGACGCCACGCTGGAGAATGGCTGCCTCTGCTTCATCCCCGGCTCCCACACCTGTGAGGCCCTGCCCGGCTCTCCCAGCCCAGCCCCCGGGGGCAGCCCTGGAGAGCAGAGGGGCTGAGCTTCCCTCTGGGCCACAGGTGGGGTGGCAAGGAGGTTCCTCCGGGGCCCGGACGGCACCAGCTACGTGGGCTCAGAGCCGGACCGGGACAACGGTCTGTTTGTGCCCACGCCAGTGCAGAGAGGTAGGTGGGGCACAGGGAGCAGACGGCGTGCCCGGGGGTCTGTGCTCACCCCACCACCTGGCAGCCCAGAGGCTCCGCCCAGGGTCACCCGTGGGTATGGCTGGGCGCCCCAAGTAGGAAATCATGAGGTCCCCAGCGCACTGTCCGGATCTGGCGAGAATTCAGACTTTGCTACCTTTTTTTTTTTTTTTTTTTGCGTCACCGGGGATCCAACTCACAACCTCATGCCTGCCAGACAGGTGCTTACGCCACTGAGCCAAACTCCCAGCCCTAGTTTTTTGAAGCAGGGTTGCACTATGTAGCTCAGTCGGCCTTGTGCTCCTGTTGTAGCCCAAGCCAGTCTCCAACTCACAACGCCTCTCCTACCTCAGCCTCCCGAGTGCTGGAATTAAAGGCGTGCGCCACCATGCCCAGCTCAGACTTTGCTACTTACAGGATCCTTCTTACAGCAAATGACAGAATCTCTCCGAGCCTCAGTTTCCCCACATGTAAAGTGAGGAAGGCAGTGAGATGATTACGGAGCGTGATTAGGTCCAGCGAATCAGCCTGGTGTGCAGCAGGGGCTTCCAACGTTGGCTAATGGCACCCCCCACCTTCATGGCAGAAAGGGACCCCGGAGGTCCAGCTCAGTAGCCGCTGCCCGGTCCTGCCCACCTCAGCTCACCAAGCCCACAGTGGAGGGTGCCTCATCCCGGGGCCCCAGTGTCTACACGGCAGGTTGTGGGCACCAGGCTTTCAGGGATGGGAATGGGGACGGGTGGAGGACCACGACCCTTCCTGCCAGGGCGGGGAGCCTCAGGGCTGGTGTCCTCCTGCCAGGCGGCCTGGTCCTGATCCACGGGGAAGTGGTACACAAGAGCGCGCAGAACCTCTCGGCCCACTCGCGCCAGGCCTACACGGTCCACCTCATGGAGGCTGAGGGCACTGTCTGGAGCCCAGAGAACTGGTAGGCGGCCGGTGTGTGTGTTTCCCAGGATCCCCTGGGGAGCTGCTGGCAGCAGTGGTCCTGGCTTCTCAAGCTCACCTCCTCTATTGTTTGCAGGCTGCAGCCGACAGCGGAGCTGCCCTTCCCCCCACTGTACACCTAAAGGCCCTGCAGGGCAGAACTGGCCCCTCCAGACCCAGTGGATCTGCTGGCTGCAGCGACAGGAGTCGTGTCTCCCCTCCTGAGCCTCCCCGTGCCAGCGTCTGCCCCTTAGCCCTGTAGACAGGTTCTGGGTGGGCTCCCCGAGATCTCTGTCCCTCTGCCATTCCATGTCCCCGCACGACCACCCCTGGAGGGGTTTGAGGACCCCAGCGGATTCTCATGTGGAACTCTGATGATGGCACTGTAAGACAATAAAATCAATTTCTGATGACAGCTTCCCCCACGGATCCTTCTGCACCAAGCAGCCCCGTGCTCCAGTTGCTGGCCGGGTGGGGATCCTGTCTGTCCCCAGCCCAGCCTGGCCTGGCCTGGTTTCCGTGCTTTTAGTTTTATTATTTTTTTAGAGGGTCTCACTATATAGCCCAGGCTGGCCTGGAATGCACAGCCATCCTCCTGTCTCAGCCTTGCAAGTGCTGGGATTACAGGCACATGTCACTGTACTGGGCCTTATTTGGCATGACTTTAATAGCTCGCAGGTACCCTCGTCGGCCCTGTGGTCAAAGCAACTGAGTCAGGGAACCAGCAAGTGACCCGCCCCAGCCTGTTCCAGGCCTGAGCTCACCCTGACCCTGCCCCTTACTCTGCAGGAGAGGGGACAGTGGCCCAGGGCTAGGAACCCAGTCCCAGGTTCTGGTCTTGGTGTGCTGTGACCAGCTTGTTCTCAGGCCTCAGGCCTGGTCCTCCCTCTCAGGGCCCCAGGGGTCCCCTCCCCCTAGGGCACATGGGGCAGGCTACCTGGACCAGCTACCAAATCCCAAACCTGCTCAGCCAGACTTTGGCCCAGAAGTCACAAGCTGACCGACTGCAGACCACAGATGTGTTTGATCTGGGCTTCAGCTTTAGAGAAACTTTTGAGCAGGAGGGTATAGCTCACTAGTAGTAAAGCACTTGCCCTGATGTGTGAGCCCCAGGGTTCATGCCCCAACAAGTCTGTGGATGTTCTTTACCTTTTCCAGTACTAGGGATTGAACTCATGGCCTTCACACTGAGCTACATCCCCAGCCCTTGAGACAGGGTCTTGCTCAGCTGCTCAGGCTGGGATCAAATGTGACCTCCCTACCTCAGCCTCCCAAGTGCTAGGATCACCGGAGAGTAAAGCTATGGACCACCACGCCCCACAAAATATTTTATTTATTTGGTTTTGATTTTTCGAGACGGTCTTGCTATGTAGTTCAGGCTGGTCTTGAATGCACTGTAAGCCCAGGCTGGTCTCCAACTCATGGCGTTCCTCTTGCCTCAGCCTTCTGAGTGCTGGGATTATAGGTGTGTGACACCATGGCCAGCAATTTTTTTTTTGAGACAGTCTCACTGTGTAGTTTAGGTTGGCCTCGAACTCATGGTAATCCTCCTGCCTCAGCCTCCCAAGTGTTGGGATTACAGGGGTGTGCCACGACACCTGGCAAAATGTTTCTTTTTAATTGAGAGATTTCACATAATAATCTAGGTTTCCATGAATGAGCAGCCAACTGGCAACTAATGACCCTGGGCCCACTCTTGAGCATGGTGACAGCTGCCTGGGCTTGCCTCCTTAGAGACCCGGTGCCCTTCCCTGCCCTCATTCCTGTCACCTGCCTGGGCTCTGTGGCCATGCTGGCGCCCCTGGCTTATTATCCTCTACCCAACATAAGGCCCGTAGCAGAGAGCCCTCCCCCAAGGGCAGTCGGTGTTGGTGGGCATAACCAGTGCTCTTTCTCCAACAGCTGGCCGCCCCCGAAGCCTGGAAGAAAAGCCTTAAGTCTCCCTGGAGCCCTACAGGAATGAGTCTCTCTCTTCTCCGAGGGAACAACCTAGCAGCGACTCCCTGCTCCCCAGAGCTCCACCTCTGGCTTTTGGCCTTGTTAGGCCCCAGTTCTCAGCCCCTCCTGACAGGCTGGGTGAGCACCTTGTCTGGCCTCGGGGATCCTGCTGGGCTTTCTAGTGGTGCCAAAGGTTCATCTAGGGCTGGGAGTTTGGCTCAGTGGCTTAAGCGTCTGCCTGGCAGGTGTGAGGTTGTGAGTTCAATCCCCGGTGCCGTAAAACAAACAAACAAACAAACAAACAAACAAACAAACAAACAAACCACAGGTTCATCTGCTCATGGCTTCTGCCCCAGCTCTGCGCAGGACCTGGAGGCTGTGGTGGGGAAGCTGGCTCAGAACCAGAGTAAGGATGAGCATGCGCCCCCTAGTGGAGTGGTCTGGGGTGCCACGCATCTGTCCTAGGCTTTGCCACAAGAGACAAACATTGGACAGCACTGGAAATGTGAAAGGGTCTCAGGAGGGGCCCTTGACAAGCAGCCAGTGCTGTTTGGTCCACCATTCTCCACCAGCACTGTCAGCCAGGCAGCAGCGGCAGGGTGGGGCCGGCTGAAACAGGGCCTCAGCACTGCCCCCATCTGAGCTCCCCTGGTCTAAGTGAGCTTCCTAGCCTAAGTGGGTGGAGCCACCCGGCTTCAGCTCTTTCCTGAGTCTTCCTCTAAGCCAAGCAAGGAGAGTAAAGGTCACTCTGGTTTCCAAGCACAACCCGTCATACCCCTCTTGCCTGGCTTTTTGCTCATCTTGGGCAATAGCGAGCTTTCCTTACTGGTCACTTGACAAGGCCAGATATGTCACACCAGGTCAGGCTGTCTTATCTTACAGATAGGACAGCTGAGGCTCAGACTGGTTAAGTGCCTCATTTAAGGTCACACAGTTAGGACTTATGCGGCCAAGAATTCTGGCCAGAATGTGGAGCCCTAACCATTCCGCTCTGGCTCCAGCCCCCTCCCCAAAACGTCGAGAGAGAATGGGGTGCTACAGCACATCCGAGTTCTCTAAGTAGCTGCACTTATCCTTCAGGCCTTGTTTCTTTATAAATATCAGCAAAACTAAAATCCAAAGAGCTTTGCCTTTTTTATTTTCAATCTGAGTCACCTGAAAACCAAAGCTGTTTTTCACCTCTGGCCTCTCTGGGCCCAAGTGGCGAGCTGGCATGGGGCCCGTTCATTCTCCCCTGCCCTTGCTTCCTCCCTCACTACGGCTGCTGCGCAGGAGCTAGGCCATCAGCAGTATCAGGAGGTAGAGCGGTAAAAGGAGGTTGTCTATCTGCATGGTGTATGCTTCTAGGAGGGACACGGTGCTGATGGACCCCAAAAGCCAGGCATAGCTGTAGTTGAGGTCCACTCCACTGTCAAAGATCAAGATCAGAGCTACAGAAATGATCTGTGCAAATATAGATGTCATGGTCCCCTCAAAAGTCTTCTTGGTTCCCGGCCACCGGATCTCCCCCATGGTGCTGCCGAAGATGGAGGCCACAGTATCACCCACGCCCACGGCTAGGACCCCGGCATAGGGCACTAGGGCCCTTGCTCCCCCCAGGCTGCCATCCTGTGTGCAGGGTCTGGGGATCAGCCAGATGGGAAGGGACATGCCCAGGAGCAGGTAGATGTGTGTCAGGATGAGAGGCCCACTGTCCCGTTCATCCAGGAAGAGAGACAGCAGGCTCCGCAGAGTGTGGCCCAGGGGCTTGATGCGGAAGTAGCGCACATACTCCAGGAAGATGAAGACTGCTAGGCATACTGTGGCAGCCACATAGAGCAGTGGCCGATCAAACATAATTCCTGGGATGTACGTGGCTACCACAATGAAGTGGAAATACTTTCGGGTGATGGCAGGAGCCTGGTGCTTTTTAGACTCAGAAGATGACCGCTTGGCATTCTGGTAGAACACCACCAGGCAAGCTAAGATGGCCAGCAGAGACCAATAGACTAGGAGGTAGATTCGAGTTTCCGTCTGGAAGAGGAACTGAAGCAGCCAGAGCAGGGGGTTCCTATGGATGAGCCAGTGCAGCCAAGGCAGGACCACGCCCAGACCCAGCACACAGGTCATGAGGTGGAAGAAGATGGATGAGGCCCAGGTTCCCGAGTCCATGAAGACAAAGAGGGTGCTGAACAAGATCCCCATGAGCACCATCCCGACCACCACCACCAGCAGGAAGAAGTCCATGGGGTCCCCCTGGCTTTCTACCACGGTCAGAGAGCGCTTGACCAGTTGGTTGAGGACAAAACTGATGCCTCCTAATACGAGCAGGGCCTCCCCAGGAGTGAAGCAGCGGGGCAGCAGGTATAACAGGATCATGTTGAGGTACACAAAGATCAGCAAGACTTCCAGGACCTCGATCACCTCGCCCACGCTGAGCGAGTGCTTCATGATATAAATGATGACACCTCCGGCCAAACCCGAGATGGCACAGGTGTTGGTGGGCATCGGGCGAGTGATACCCAGCGCCAACACCGAGGAGAAGAGGGCCACTGCCATGCCGGTGGCCGCCACCACGACGCCAAAGCGTTCGAAGTGCCGGTTTCCCGCAGCCTGGCAGCGCTCCTTCATGACCAGCCCGAGCAAAGGCATGACCATGGAGGCGGGCAGCAGGCCGCTGTTTGCGGACGTCCGGAACTGGAAGACGGCGTTGCCCTGCTGCAGCAGCCGGTCCCACTTGTACTGAACGTAGAAGGCCTGCACTGCCAAGGCCACAGCGCACCACGAGTAGCGGTCCCACACGGCGGCGTGGATGCTCAGCACCACTGCGAACACCACCGCAGCTTCAGCCAGCACCGGCCCGCTCGGGGGAGCCCCGGGCTCCTGGGCTGGGGCCGGGCACTCTCGGGTCATGTCTTCAGGACTGGGGCTCTGGGGAAGCCGGTGACTAGGGACGCCTCGGGCTCTGGGCTCCTCACCCCGCCAAGTGGACCCGACCAGCAACCTTCTCCAGCTTCGAGGAGGGAGTGCTGCTGCAGTTCATTCACTACGGCCCGGCAGCTGGCGCCGTCACCCTCCACCGCCTGCAAGTCACAGTGAAGACGTCGCCACTCCTCCACGCTCTTCAGAGCCCCCGCCGCCCCCGCCGCGGACGCCTCACCTCCCTGGGCAGCGCCATCTTGGCCCGGCTTCGCGCCGCCATCACGTGACCAGAAAACCACGCCCACAGAGCAGCGCCGCGCGGTCACGTGACCGTGACGACTGGGGCGGGGCCAGGGTGCGCGCGCGCGCGCGCGTGAAGATGGCGGCAGACACCGGCAGGTTCTGTGTGAGGTGCGGAGCTGGCCGAGTCGGCCGGGGTGGCAGAAAGGCGTGGGTTGCAAGTCGAGTGGGGGCCGGGAGGGAGTGGGGAGCGAGATGTCGCGGCAGTGGCGGGACGAGCCCTGACCGAGGGTACGGGTGCCGAGATGCGAGACGGTTACGTCCAAACGGTCCGCGCGCGGGGCTCTGAGGGCACTTGTCCCGGGGGGCCCGCTCCTGTCCCCTTCCCTCGGCGCCGGCCTCCCTGCTGCTCAGTCAGGTCCCTTGATCTCCCTCTTCCCCCACTAGTGCCCTGACGCCCCACCTGCACCTCCTCGCAGACCTGGGCCCCGCGCAGCCTCTCTGCGTCCCGCCGGGCGATCGGTGGTCTCCCCGCGCCCCAGCTCCTCTCCGGGGCTCTGGTCGGGAGCCCTGCTCCCGTCCCCGCGGTGTTTGCCCTCCGCGCGTCCCTTCTTTCCTTTTCCTTTCCCTTGCGTGCGTTCGGTCGGACGACTTGCCCACCTCCTCCCGGAGACTCCGGGTTCCAGTTCTCGGCTTTAGGGACGTGAAGATGAATTATTGAAAAGACGTCGCTCTCCGGGAGCGCACACCGGTGCCCGATCCCGGAGCAGCGCTTTCCAGGCGTTTTCTCATTCAATTCTCTCTGCTCCCGAGAGGCGCCTTCTATTACTAGATGACTCAGAAAGCCGGTGCCTAGGTAGTCCCGGGATGAAGTGAGGGCTCAGATCGGAGACTCTGCGATCCGACAGCTAGAAGCACGTACCCATCTTCCTGCGCTTCAATTTGAAGAAGTGTCTTCATTGTCACAGCCCGCCTAACGTGGCCTGTCCCTTCCTGTGCTTTTCCCTGCTCCGTTGGTCTTGTTTATCGCTGTCCCCTAAACACCCAGAAGAGCATGTAAATATTCCCCGTCTTAACCAGTGTCACTTCCTTCGCCTCTCAGTGGAAGTGAGATTTTCTTTTTTTCTGTCTCCTTCCATCAGTCTTGCTCCCCACCCTTACTGGGGACTGATCACACTGAGCTACATCCCCAGATTGTTTTTATGTTAGCGTCTCCCCTCGGCCCCCCGCCTTTTTTTTTTTTTTTTAAATATAGAGTCTCACTAAATTGCCTAGGCTGGGCTGGAACTGTAGCCTCCTGCCTTAGCCTCCCAGCTACTGGGATTACTGGCCTGCCTGGTTTGTATTTTCCTGTAGTGCTGGAAGGCATGTTCTAAGGTGCTTTCTGAGCAGGGCCTTAAAACTTTTCATTCCATTCCCGATGCCCTCTGATTTGTAGTTGACCTCAGGCAGATGACGTTATCATCTTGCACTCCTATTTCTCCAAATGTGGGTCTCTTTCAGAGTACAGGTGGCTGTGAAGCAAGGTGTTCTTGGACCATGTTAATGGAATAATCACAATGAAATAGTCTTTTTAAATTACTCAATTTCTGGGAAGGTCACTCAGGGCCTGGAAGAAAGTTAGTTTGAATACAATATAGTATTGGAGTTTTGGGGTGACTCGTTTTCTTCATTAAATGTATTTGTAGTTTGGTCCCTGCATGCTAACAAACAGAACTGCAGTTTGAAAAGCTTCTGCTGTTGAGCTTGAATCTCAGTTTGCACCAGAGAGGTGCGGGCAGTGGCTGCTTTTATTTATGTCACATGGAATGTAACTTTCTCAAAAGTGTTGTCTCAATAGTTTGGCTGTCTTAGCTTTCTCTGAAAGATGTCAGTTCTAAATTACCTTTTTTTTTTTCCTGGCACCAGGGATTGAACTCGCAACCTGGCGCCTGCCAGACAGACGTTTAAGCCTCTGAGCCAAACCCCCAGCCCCAGTTCTAAATTACTATTCCTGACCTCCCAGTAGCTTCCGCCCAAGGGTTTCCAACCAAGTAGATCTCTAAGCTGTGAAGATGATGTTAGTGTCCATTATTCCAACTCTTTTTACAAATGCAGTTCCAAGTTGTCTGCTAGAACACTGGACTGGATGGCAATACTGTTTTTTTTTTTTTTTTAATTCTGAAGCAAGTTAATTTCTGCACGTTAGTTTTGCCCCCCAAATACTTAGCCCACATTTATTTATTGTGCAAATAAATGAGAGATGCTGTAGCCCATAATTAATTTCTTTTAAATACATAGAAGGTGTGTGCCTGAATCTTTATATTGGATGTCATGGTTCAAGTCATCTTTGTGTTTTACGAATCATTTGTTCTGGCTGGGTGTGCTGTCACACGCCTATAATTCCAGTACTCCCAGCACCCGGGAGACTGAGGCAGAGGGATTGCCATGAGTTTGAGGCCAGCCTGGGCTACACTGTGATTTCAAGGTCTGCCTGAACTATGTAGCGAGACTCTTATCTCAGAAAAAACAAAAACAATTACCAAAACCCATTTGTTCAAACCTTCATCTCCCAGTTTCGGTGAAGCCTTTCCTCTGTTGCCAGTGAGCTCTGTTCTGTTGCGTTCTGTATGTTCTAGATTGTTAGTGTTGTACCGTGTAGTACTTTCTTCCTTTTTGCTGATTGCATAATGTGCATTTAATATCCTTCATTATTATGAGGCTCATCAAGGTCTTAGATTTCTTTATATCATTATTCTCAGATGAGTAAATGTGTAGGCATTGAATTATTAATACTTATTTCCATAAAGATTCTCTTCCTGATGAACTACTGTTTTCTCTTTCATTCTGCCTCTGCTAGGACTTCTACATAATAGACTATTACTTGTTTTTAATTTTTCTCTTTCAAGCAGATTACAAGTCTGAAAGTGAATTATTTCTCCTTTGATACTCTTTCTTTCTTTCTTTCTTTCTTTCTTT